>JAPYZF010000278.1:0-105662 GCA_030523045.1 Meteorus cinctellus | reverse complement strand
GGCGTTAATTAACACATCTCATAGTTATCTTAGATGTTCCACCAAGATTTTGAAATTTCATTTTACGTTCAAGTGCTCTACTGTTTGGGTGTAATTGACGATTCATCTAAAGCAGAGCACAAATTTGTCAGATGTGCATTGCACTAAGGTGAATTATCAACAATTGTATGATGATATGTTGGTGAATGATACATTTTGTGTGTATCAATGTGTCATCAAGCAAGAAGAGTTTGTAGCAAGTGGGACCGAAATAGAATCCACGAATATGCAATATGATCTTATTCGTGAGGTCTAATTCTCACACTCATATATAAACATATCTTATTTTCACACTCACATAGCTAAAATTCAATATATTTTATTTATTTATTAATATTGAAGGTGTTATATTTTTCTGTATTCATGAATCACACGATATGATGCCAAAAGATCATCTGGGACGATTAATTTGTAAGGAAGAATTATACTTTATTGTTTTTTCTGATTTTCGAGTATTTATGTTACCATTTACAGTTTTACTCCTGAATGATAAAATCAATTAAAGTGGAACAGTTGATATCGTCAATGTTTTCACGAATATGTTTCGTTGGCTGATCACAAATTTGGATTCAAAATTGTTGAACTTATGATATCGCTCGCTATTTGACAGATTTGAATGTAGAATAATCTTCAGATTTATATCAAATTGCGTCTCATATCTCGATATTAGGAATGTTGAGTTCAGATTTGCAATCAACGGCGCTCGAACTGTCATACTAAAGTTCATATCGAAATCAAATCGATAGCAAAATGTGGGTTGCAGAAGGTTATTACAGGTCTTACAGAGAGTCAAAAGATAGATACTATAAAATGTAGTTGAATATGTATGTATTCTCCATGACACTGGAATTGAAACGTGGGTCCAGGTCAACATACAATAATAATCTGCATCAGACATGGATCGATTCATAAAAAGACACATTTGTCGTCTGATCAAATAATCCCTATGAATGTCACTCGCCAAAGATACCTTCAACGAGATTACTGATGACAAGGAAATGTAAAATAGAAATTGAAAATATCATCTGGAAGGTTCAATATATTTGAAGCAAATGAAAAAAAAAGATCCAGTGTATTGGAATAGATTTTTCAATAGTGAAAGATAGATAAGCATCAGGAATGATAATTTATTGGTTTATTGGGGAGACATAAGTGAATGGGAAAATTGAGGTTGTCGGGTCAACCACGAATATGCAAATGAAATTTGTGATACCTCACATTTGCGATATTGCAAATTCGGATCAAACAACGATTGGATACAAATATTGGTAGTGGAAGTCTCGGGAAATGATAACAATATAGATTTTGAAATTTGAAACATTGGAATTATCTTATTTCGTTTTGGTATGACTTTCTGAACTGCATATGAATATATATTAAGAACTTGTCAATTTATCGATTTACTTTTTCTCATATGTTATTCTATATTATTGAGACTTAAATTAACTACCATGACTTCAATTATAGATGGTGACATACTTCGTATTTATTGAATATGAATATTTAATAAAATATATATCATCAAAAAATGTCCAGCTATAAGAGAGAACAAGATGCATTTAAAATTTGATTTTGTTGAACTAGTTTTTGTTCTTGGATCTATGATCTCAACATTATTTTACATTTTTACATCCTACAAATTGTTTAATTAACTATTTCAATCTTCAAGATAATTATTTGAGATAAGCCTGAATGAGAATATTTCATCCATACAAAAAGTTTCGATTGCAATTAAACAAGAATAAAGTTGGGCATTCCATGTCAATGAAAACCCCGAATTTCGCATCAAAATTTTTCATCTCAAAAATTATATTATCATTTCAGCGAGTTGATGATTAAAAATGAAATATGTAACTGTTTCCAGATTTTTCCAGACTCCTCTACCTTCATCTATGTATATCTAACATACACATTCAAACTATATACCAAGCTAAGACGTTACTAGTTGTGCCGTTTCCATTGTTAAGCTGGCCAACTTTTACGAGATATTTCACCACTTAAGAAACACCGTTCGCTCTCTTGGTTTTCCAGCTTGGTGGATGCAGGTGCGACTCTTACTCTCTATAGCAGGCCACGTATCCAAGTAGACTCGGCAACAAGTTGGATTTAGATTCAATCTTCATCGCGAGAGTCAAAGTTTAGCTCGAGTTACCGACGTGGAAGTGGAAGTTGTATCCTCTGCATTGGGGTTGCTGCAGGGGAAGAGCATCCAAAGGATTGAGAGAGGTACTGGGCTGGATAGTAGTGATTCATGAAAAAATCCAGTACACCAAACAAAAAGTACCTAATTGAGACATTCAAGAGTTCATCTTCTTCGTGATTTTGGAATTATTTAGTATTCTGTACAATTGATTCAATTAAAATGTCTAAATTGTTTACAATACCTTCTCATTATGAATACAGAATTTTTAAATTTTTCTCATAGTTTAAAGTTTACATTCTGTCGGTTAAATTGACCCCCTTTGAGAAACAAATGTGGAAATAGCTGAGCTATTTTCACAATTCACGTAGTTGAAGAATGAAAATAAACCAAATACATTTCTCCATTTTTAAATCCACATAAGCTATTTTACCTCCCACTATATTTTCCTGTGGTTTTTCAAATTATGTTAGGAAAATGTAACTCAAGAAACTGCAAAGCAAAATTGAACCACCAGCTGATTTTTAATTCAAAAAATTATTTATTCTCCTCAATGTTTGAATTCAATTACAAATGACTTCTATGTTTCAATACATTCGCTTTTCTGAAAAATAATTGCAAAACTTATTATGCGATGCATTCAAATAATTTTCATCTAGGTGTCATCATTGATTTAATTCACCCAACAAAACAATTGGTCAATGTCTCAAAAGCTTCACAGCTGCTACAGTCACATCATGTTTTTCTCTTTGGAGATCCATAGAAAATTCATAATGAAATTCAGTAAATAACAACAACTTTCAATTTATTCCATCCTGTGATCATTATATCTTCATTTACACTCAATTGTGAACATAAGGAAACGTTAGAAAATACCGGATGAGAATTCGTTCACAACTGAGTGCGTTATTTATTGAAGGGAAAGAAATTTACTTAAGAAATAGGTATGCATGAATAATCATAAAAATGATTGGTAGCACACATATGTTCACGATCATAATATAAATATTGATACGCGGAATATTTATCGGAAAATACATGAAGTGAATGGATGCTTACGATATCGTATTTAAACAGAATGTCCTTATCCACTGATATTCATAATGCCACACATAATAAAAGATTAATATTGATAAAATACAGAGCAGTGAAACAATCCACTATGATCAATAGGGTGATTCACCTGTACTGTATCTGGACTGTTCGCGTAATCCGCTCACTTAAAACGCCCAAATGCAAAGACGTATTACATGGTTAGTATTATTTATAGCCGAGATTTTGTCTGTTGTGCATGGGAGTCTATTGTTGTCCCTGGAACGGTTTGGGAGATGTCGGACGACGGTGCGCCTACGAACCCAGTGAGAATCTCTTGGCTCACCCGCTGTTGCTTCCCTTCGGCCGACTGTCGTTGGCTTGTAGTGCAACTCGCCCGTAATATAATGTTACATAACGTAATGTAGGGTGCATTGTGCCCCGGCTAGCGTGACACTGAATTACGAGCAACGGAAGGTAGGACGCGACGCTTGCTTCCGGTTGTAATATAGTTTGGCGCACAATGGCGCTTGCAATAGGCCAAGGCTGTATGTCTACTCTCTCGCGCGCGGAGACATTAACATTGCCTCGAGGATCAAAGTGGCTTGCGTCTAAGCGGTCAAACGACCTTGGATTATCATTCCACCTGGTTTAGTTGCCCTTTCGAATGGAAAATTACTGTTATCAATACATATATATATATAGATGTAGATGACTATAAGAAAATGGGGGCTTGGTGTATACAATATAAATATGGATATTATAGACAGTGAATGAGTGATGTCTGTAAAAATACGTAGACCTTCTTTATGATTTAAAATCTAACTTTTCAGCCCTCATTAAAAAATTTACAAATCCTGATTTTATGTCAATCGATTCATGTGCTTTATCTACTATTTTAAATTTACCTGATTTAATACCTGGTTTACTTTTATATGTTTGAGTAAAGATTGATGAATTGTCATCAACACTATTGTCAAAAATCTATCAGCTATACGTTTTTTTGTAACATATAGTTCAATTTTTTCTAGGAGCGGTTTGTGATGTAGTCATCTGTTCGTGGTTATTCATGTGATGTTTAAAATGTGACGAGTGGATGTGCTTCGATTGGCACTATTGTCTGTCGCTCTCAATATTTTCAGATCGAGGATAAATCTGTCATGTCGGAATATATCAGAACTCGTTTTATATAGCAGTTTTTTTGTATTGAAAATATGATCATATTGTAGAGTTATAATTTATTGTCAAAGATTTGAAATAAACAATTAACACATGATGTAGATTGTAACAATGCTGGCGACATTCACTTTATAATTTAGATTACAATGAGAAAGAAAAAATCAGAGACTGCTACAAAATTTATACAGTTAAATTTGTTGATTGATTTAATTCAATAAAAGAATCAGAATAAAATTATATAACACTCGATGCATATAGATATGAAACGTTTAAGTATATGAAATTGGGTGAATTGCAAGAGAAATGAGATTTCGTTTACAGTAAATCATGAATTAGTGGAAGGTTGCATACTCATAGTGGCAGATACCCTATAAGTTTAAATAATGTTTGCAAACTTTGCTCTTTGAGACATGAACTCTTGAAGAACGTAAATAATAATACCTGCAACACTTGGGACGTGAAAGACTAGTATGGAAAATTTGTTATCAAGTTTACATGTATTCATAATATTTTGCATCGTTTGACATGCAGTGTACACCTTGTGGGTGACCTGAGAATGGAAATAAGTTTCAATCTTTCAGGAATATCATAGTCTCGTTAAACGTGAAGCAAATGTAATATTCTCTTGTATGAAACTATTATTTTGAATTTGTATATTCAAATATATTTGAGTTTCCCGTTATACATTAGATTATTTATTTCGATTGGAAAACCATTTTGCAATGTCCTTTTTTGAACGATTTTTCAAGTAAAAAAAAAAAGGCAATGTAAAAAATAAATACAACATAAACACTGAAAGAGTAAGCATAAAAAATATTTCACCAGTAGATAAATCAATCAATACTAACACCATGAAAGATTATAAAAATTATAATAAGGTTCATGATTATAATCATTATTTTCACTCAATAAGCGCGTCGATGGTCACGCGCGTCATTGCCTCTCACGATTTTCTCGCTTCATCGCGAACAGTCTAGCGGGAGTCACCGAATGCAGATCTCGTTACGGAGAAACGCGCGGAAGTATGAAAATATACGAAGCGTGTGCTTGGTCAAATGCGCCACTCTTTCCACCCCAATGCGGACTATATATATACATAAAAGCTGCAAATACATATGTACACACATGAATTAATGTTTGTATGTGCGAGTGTGTAGCGATATAGAAGCAGCAGACAGATATATAGATGTTCGTACATCACGAATATATGCAGGGGTGAGTGAATATATGCTTCAGGAGAAAACATATACACATATATATCGCACATATATATCGCATACGTGAGGCAAACATGTATTTGTAGCGGTATATATGTATGCGAATATATGGCTCGCTTCTAGTGGATCACATATGCACCAACACATATCCTAACATGAATAGCACATATATTGTGTATAATATCTGTATGTGTGTAGGTACAAGGTACCCTTTGGGTGTTACGTAACGAGATGCAATCAAGGACTCATGCCGCGGTGTCTCGAGTTGCTTGTGCGCGAAGCCTCTTGCAATAGCATTATAGTATAGTAACAGTCAACAAGGAGAAATATCGGTTAACATAAACGCCAGCGTATTAAATACGATAACACAAATTATCATGCAATCAATATAAAGTCACTGACTCTCTGCATATATCTTCGTTTTTTCTTTTTTGTTCGCATGATTTCACGGATTTAGATGTGTATACGGCAGGAAAAAAATATGGCTTTGATAGCAATAGCGTTAGGTTGTTGTATTAATCTGAAGTTTAGAAATTGCTTGGTATTAATCGGTCATGCCCTCGATTATCTGGGTTGGATTACTTGGAATTGTAGTTACGTTGGTAAATGTGAATGTATGAATATATTTCTTTCTTTTCTTTTTTTTTTGTTCGGGGCGCTGTGAATGTGAGGTGATCAATAATTTTTCTATTTTTGATTTGGTGATTAGACTGTTTGTAATGTTTGTTTATTTGAATGTTAGTATCGTGTAAACATTGAGTTGTACTTCGGTCAAGTGTCTATTGATAATTGGCATGCATTGTTATGAAAGCAATCGCGTCAATGGGCTTGGAAAGTCGATATTGTTGGATGAATTTATTGGTACAGACAATGTTTGTGATGTTTTCGATGTTGTGAATAAACACTTTTCTCATATTTGAATTTTTATGACTGATCTATGTTTATTCACAATTTGTGTTTAGACTGTGCATGCCTGAGACATTGTTGGTCTATGTGAAACTTCTTCAGAGTGATATTCATGTGGTAGGAACGAGTTTTTATATTGCTGTTTTGATTTTTGTGGAGAGCAAAATGAATTTGAAATGGTATGGAATTCATTTGTGTATTTCACTGCGGATTCCAAATGTTATACAGTCAGAGTTGACTTTGAAAGAATTTTACAAATGAGATATTTTGTGCAAAGTGGTACAGATTACATGAACATACGTGATGGGGGTTTATCTCATTATAAAGAAAAATAAACCCTTATGGAAGAGATTAATATTTGTGCGAATGAAATTAACGAGATATCTCGTGAATCAATTAAGCCGGAAATGATTGGTGTTAATTTTCCATCGTAACTATTTCCACCCACTGCTGAACGAAGGGAAAATAGTCCGAAAGAACGAGGGATAGAGAGTGGGAAAATAGAATAAAAACTCCCTAATACCTAAAATATGCTCTGGAGTTTCATCTAGTAATTAATTAATGGTCGTTCGTTTTTCATGGCTCATTAGGTTGTGAAAATAAAATTATTGGATTAGTCTGGATTTTAATTTTGCAAGGTATTAACAAATTGTTGCATGTTTGGAATATGCGAAATTGGGAAATATGAGAGAAAGTTGAATGAAAATATTGGAATATTGGAAAAATTTTGGTGTGGATATAGTTAGGTAGTTCGTTGAATGTAGGAAAAGTGTATCAACCGTAATTGGATATTCGGAAATAATTGTGTATTTCAGACGATACCGTATCATTTTTTTTTTCATGTGTTCACCCTCAAACAAAATATTTACTGTCACGAACACACCGGAACGCACCTGGTGAAATTACCATCCAGAGTTCATAATTTATGATGTACATATTTTACACTGGTTTATTCATTGCATAATTATGCTGGCTTCATCTTCTAACACAAAAAATATATCCCACTCGCTATTATCGCTTCAAGCGTATTGAAAAACTTCCACCATCTGTTGATTGTCCACCAAAATAAAAGAGGATATTTCTCTTTTTTTAAATTACTTATTTTCATTGAAAGTTTTTGGATTACAAATTCGCGTGAACACATTCATAATGAAAGAAAAAGAAAAAAACTTTATTTCAGCTGATATTGACACTCTATTTTTACAGAAATTGAACTACGTAATATTTATGTGATTGTAATAGTGGAAAAAGTCGATATTAAGAAATATTTTGCTCACTCCGACTTAAATTACAACACTTAAAAAATATTTCCTCTAAGAAAATTATACTGATAAATGAGTATAATTCCTATTTCCCGGAAAAAAACATGGGTTTTTGTACTTTTTCCTATTGTGGAATATTACAAACAATGCAGACCTGAAAAAATATAAACGATTCGATTTTTATCAGACACATAGCACGGTGTTTTTGTCTAACAGTTTAAATAATGGCTGAAAAAATTGGCTCTTTATCAATTAATTATATATAAACGCTCAACTGATTCTCTGTTATTGATAGCAAAGTTAAATGCAAAGTAATGTAGGGAAAATGTTTATGATGAATTGGTCACTCTACACTTAAGTGTTGACATAACTACCTGTACTCAATACGTTGTGGGAACCTGTCGAATCAGAATAACGAGAGTTTTGGACTTAAAACGAATCTTTGAATGTAGCTTTTGTGATTCTTGATCATATGTGAGTATTAACATTGATGTGAATAATCAACAATATCAGTGATAAATTTTTATCGAATGCATTATAAATTTCGGTAGCTGTATAATTGGATTAATTTTGTGACATAAATCCTACACAAATGATGAAATGCAATATTTGCACTAAACTGTGGCAGTTCTAACCGCATCGGATTATAGAAATGTAATACAATGTGAAATTAGCATTAGCAGATAGTTATTACATGTCTTTGTTTGGTTTGTAATTTTGTTCGACCTATTATACTCTTCAGTTACCATTGTTGGGATATCGAACGAATCACACAGAAAAGTCTCTGTCAGGAATGAATAATAAAGTTATAACTTAGTGTAGAAGAATTAAACTTTGACGTATTGAGTTAGCAGTTGTTTGAACTTCAATAAAACGAGAGTAGAAACTAATATTGACTGCTACGTCCGATCGAAACACAATTGAATTCCTCACAATTCTCTTTGACCCAGTGTATAAACGAGAAATGTCCAATTAAAATTTGATATGTTCGAATGTTATTCTATACAAAATCTTGATAAAAGTCTTTTGAAGCGTTAATGCATTTCATAAAGTCTTGCTGTTCTTGATATCGGAATAAAATCACCGAACAAGAAATAAAAAAGTATTTCAAAACTCTGCATAAAGTTGGACCTCTGTACGAAGTTGGAACAAGTCTTACAATCTTGCATCGAATGGGGTCTCAGGTCAACCTGGCCGAGTGAAAAATTACTTGTGTAACTTTCTTGGCGTTTTTCAAACCCATTAGGGAGCTCAACAAGTACAGTGATGGTAACCACTTTAGCCATTGCGATATTTTTATTCTTTCGTCTATGTATATGTAAATATAAATACGTACATTGGAGTGTTTCGGAAATGTACAAAGTACAGCTTTTCTTTTCTCTTCCGAATATTCCATCCCACATTAGATATTTGATTTTGACATTCCCTAGAGATAAATAGTCTTTGAACTTCATTGTGGTAAAGCTCACTGAGCTCATCTCATCATGAATTGTTGATACTGAGAAGATATTTCAGATTTAATTGGTGTTTGTAAGTATAAGTATTTTTGACCCGAAACCTATTTGTAGTTGAGAATTCTTGTTCGTTCAATTTATTTAATTACGATGAGGTATTTCCAGAGGTATTGATTGAACTCAAACGAAATTCTCTTCCTTCGTAGCATTATTTATGAATGAAATGTTCTGTATAAGATATACTGGATGAACCATTTTCGGTCTGAAGAAACCTTCTGAATTATCCATGTCATTCTAGTTATTCATACTTCGCTTAGTTCCATCAAACCCGAATCATCGAAGGCACATACCGCATACCCAAGTTGAATAGAATAGTTTTTGCATGTAGATCGTCATTGTTATAACTCTTATATTATCATATTGATTATATACAACCAATTAAGCAAGAATGCATGAAATCATTTGGACTAAAATCAATTGTTGAATCCGTTCAGGTAGATAATTGAATTGCACTCTCGTCTTCTTCACCACTGAGTTTCAGTCGTAGTAGATTTCCTTCATCAATTTGTAGAAAAGTTAAATGAATATTTATAGTGACTCCAACGAGAAGGTAAATGAAGGTCATATGGAAAGATTGGTTATATATGCACATATATATGAGTGCTAATTGCTGGTATACAAATTTTTCATTTTGCTTTTTTTCTCTTTGTATGGAATTTAAGAAGTTGCAGTATAGCATGAACAAACGGAATAAAGGGTTGGCAGAGATGTTTCAGATCTACTAAGAAAAATAGAGTAGGTAGAAGAGTGAGAGGAAGAGGGTAAGGAAAAGTGCTAGAGAAACGAGAAGAAGACAACAGAAGAGATTCTCGCGATATCCCTTGAGGCGGCAACTCGTCTTCTACAACTTGCCTCCGGGCAGACGCCACGGCGATTCCAATGCCGATACCGGAAACGAAAACTCTCTTCCTCTCGAATCCGCTCATGGGGTTGGAAGCGTCATGTTTTTTTTCCTTTCTTCTTTCACTTTCTCGTTCTATTTTTTCTTCTCTCAAATCCTGCCGAACAACGACGCTTGTCCTCGTCTCGTAGAATCTGAAAGTGCTATCGTGCATTTGTGCTGAAATCACAAAGACCATTTCTGCATCACTTCTATTTCTATTTCTTTGTGAATTATGTTTCAATTACAGTATCTCAAGTATCTGTGAAATATTCATAGTGCATGTATACACATTTTTACAAACACAAAAAGTGGAAACAAAAAAAGGAAGGATAAGTAAAAAGATAGGAGTAGATGAAGGAAGAATGAGAGAAAACACGTAGGGAAATGTTATGAATTTCTATATTGAAGAGTAGCTGAAAAAAAAGGGAGATTCTGATGATAGACAATGATCGAATGAATAAAAAATAGTCTACTTTACGTTGCTTGAGTTGATATTGAATGTATCAACGCATGTATCGATGCATCGATCTTGTTGTGATGTATGAATATTTGAATGAACATCAGGTGCCCTATATACAAGTTAGATATCTAATAATGTATATGAGTTGCATAACAGATGTTGATGTCTGAACTATCCAGATGTATACGCGTCCAACCGTGCATATTCCAAGCCCAAGGGTATACAAGGAAGTACACTTAGAGAAGCTTGGTGAACCACGACCAACGTCCTACAAATCTTTCGACACTCTATGTTTTTTTCTTCGTATAAGCTGCAGTGTTTTTTGCATTTGTCAAACGATCTCGTACGATAGCAATGGTGTTTCTTCTATATATACGTATAGGTTTATGGTCTCTGGCTCGAAATCTATTGGTTCAAATGACCAGTTGGAGCTTGTTTCAAAGCATCTCGTCGTCTCGACATTGCATCGTATTTATCCTGCATTGCTCCCGCGAGAACGTCTCACATTTTCCCATTCCATGCTTTCTCTTGGTATATGGTTGCATGTTATATGTAGTTGTTTCCATTACCCTCTTTTTTTTTACTTCAATGTCTTGTTTGTCATTTATATATAAATATACATGTGAATCTTTGTATTATATTTCATGACACTAGTCTTCATAGATTATCATTATATTCTTGATAATTATTATTTTTGTGATAGAAGGGTGACGTTTTTCTTTGTAGGGTGAGATCCAGATGTATATTCACTGTTAATTTATGTGCTTAAGATCGGTATTTGATCTTATCCAGAAAAAGAGGGGAATTTACCTTGCATGTCGTGATATTTCAGTCGTCATATAACTGAGTATTGTTTAATGTTAATTATGTAGTTGATTGTCAGATCAGTGCGCTGATTAAATTGAATGTCGTTTTTTTAAAGAAACCGATAGAATATTTTAATTGAGTATGTTGACATTCATTTTTCCCCTTTCATTTCATTTGTTATCGATTTATGCTTCATAACGAGAACTCTTATCATCAGATTTATTCATTTATTTATTCATACTTTATAAATGGATCACTCAATATACAATCAGTCTATTGTTTTTGTTGTGTAAAATTAAATAATTCGAGATTATTCTACGCAGTGAAGAACTAGCTTTCTTGAATTGGAAAATTTATTGCATATTTTTTGTTGCAATGTATTAATAGAGATATTTACGTTGCATCGGTGTATGAGGATTACTGATGATTTTGTAATTTCATTGAGACATGCAAATTATGTCTGTAATTGATAAATTAGTTGCTCCGTGAGTTGCATCAGCATTGAATCAACAACAGGTTCAATGTCAATATTTTTGTGTGATTTCTCAGTAAATCTTTATCTCATCGTCGATTATTCATATACAATGTCATTGTTGAATTGTGAATATAGATGTTTTTTTTTATTTGATTGCTATTAATCATCATGACAGAATGATTATCGTATCGAGATAACGATCAAACAATTAAAGTATTAGAGAACAGAATATACGTTTGCGATATCAGGAATATTGCAGCTTACGCTGCGATTGCCACAAGACAATGACTATCGAGTAGAAGATTAAGCGAGAGATTAAAATCTCACTATTCCACAATTGCATGTGTTAGCAGTTTCAATAATTTGAAACGTAAAAACCCACGACGACTGGATGTTTCCATAGAAACTTGTCATATGATACATTGGGGAAAAAATGATGAATAAAATTATTGAGAATTTTAATGAATCAAAATTTTTCTCCTCATATTATTGACATCCAAGTTTTTTGAAAACAAAGACAAATCGTCATGGATATCCGCGCACTAAGCGATATACTGGCTGATGATAATGGAAGGACAAAAAAAAATAAAAAAGAGAAATAAACGGTTCCTTGGGTAACCCATAGAGACTGGTGGTTTTTGGACAAAGGCCAAGTGCCTCGAAGCTCTTTGAGAACAACTACCAAAGACAAAAGGCTCGTTATCAACGACTTCTCGATGTACGCGCGTGAGCTAGCTCCTTGTGCTCGCGTATCATCAAAGACCAGATTCTTCTTTAAAAGCCCGCATTTTCTTTTCTTCAACAACCTTCTGTGATTCCATTCCATTCTTTTATTTTCCTAACCACATTCATATTTGTGATGCATTCTAAAGCGAGTACTTCCCTTATAGTAAGTAAATAGGTGAATGAAATTGAATTTTTAAATAGTGAGTTTATTCAATTTTCCAATGGCATTATTGTGAGGTTATGCAGAATATTTTTATAGTGCAAATTTAATCAAAACAATACTACGGACATGCGCGTGAAGGATCATGCCTAACATCTATTAGCAACAATAAAAAGAAGTCGGAAGTTCTATTGTTATTGAATGCATAACGTGTCTGCGAAATATAATTTTTAATAAGCCATGACACTAAAACTCATCGAGCCGTGTGCGATGAAACAATTTGTCACTTCCCGATGGAAAACCATTGTATATATAAACAATTGAACGAAATACGTGGGCATGATGGACTGAATTATGTTCTCACCTTTTTAGAAGTTGCAATTAAAATATTTTGACATCATACAATTTTTTATTCGTAAGTTCTCTGATTGGAACAATTCAGTTGGGAATTTTTTTTTTTGTACAATTATTTAATAATATAATTTAAAAGATTTATAAATGTACTATATTCCATTATTTATGATGGAAAAAAATCATAATACGAAATATATAAAATGATGGCCAATTCAGGTTCAGTATGAATTTATTCTAATTCCCAGATAATACTTTTGTGAATTTCAACCAGTAATTTCTGATTGACTATTAATTTTCACGGATCACATGAGACTTTTCAATAATTGGCAAATATGGCTGCGCAATGCCAATTCTGCTGCGTTTGCTCGAGCACAACCAAATATTATCTCACCGTGTAAAATGATTAGTAAATCGTGATCGTCGATTGTGTCGCTGCTTATTATGTACCAAAATTCGGAAATATAATCGAATTATCACATTAATATTGTTCGGGTCAGTATATACAGAGTTTAGTATTTTTATCGTAAATATTCATCTAAATTCGTGCATTAATCTACTGAAGTTAGACGGGGGATAAAAACTGTTGTTAATAATAAATATAAATTAAAGAACTGAGTTTCAGATGTTTGCGTTCATTTTCAAGAAGTCCTTACTCTTTAATTGTTCATAGAAAAAAAAAAAATAGGGAAAATATTTGAAATGTCTCATTCGCTTTAATTCAAAGTCAAAACGATCCAACAAATGATCACTATTTTCCCTGAAATACATCAATCTCCAATTAGTGAATGAATTTGAAACAATTATAGTGAATGAATAGGTATTGATAACAGCTTTGTCACTCGATGGGGATAATAATTGCGGTGGGAGTTGAAATATAAATCGTTGCGCCTCAGTGAGAGGAAAAACAGTATCGTTAGTTGATAGTTGAGTGGGTGAAAGAAGTGAACGTTTGTTGGCTTTGTACGCGCATAAGTACCTTCATTTACAAACATACATTGAAATAAAAAAAATTAACGAGGAATATTTTCCATCATCGGTAAATCTCAACGTACGTACATGCAAACATACAAACATTAATTGTCTGTCGATAAATAAAAGTTTTACAAATCATACATTGAGAGGTTTTCATTGAATTGAGTGGTATCCACTCATTCAAAATCCAATATCCATCTACAACTCGTGATATATTTTTTAATCTTTTATTGAGACAAATTAAATCATTGGATATGAGAAATATATATACGCGAGTGCAGGAGGTTTAGTGCGTAATACCGCTTGATTCAATTGAAATTCCTGTGTGCGATGAATTCTGGTATTGGGTGTGACGAGCGTTCATGCGAGGGGTTCGTTCTCGCTGCTCTCGTGCTCTCTCATACGCTCCCATACCTCTGAACTCGTAACCACGCGATTTCGTGACACATCGCTTGCGCCGTGACCAAAGATTTGAAACGATAGGCGTCCACGGTGCTCACGAATTGGTTATCGATCACAAAGCCGTAATATCCCATATATATTTGCGCATGCGAATGAAACATATAGGTGAACGCGCATTACGTTTACTATCGCGGTGAGAACTGACAATTTGAATTTGTAATGTTGTCTTTATACTTCATCAAATCAACTCATCACGGTGCATTCGAAACTAAACATGTGCCACATGCTCTATTCCTCAGTGATATCCAACGAGTTCCCCTCACAACATTGATGTTGAGCTTCGTATGAAGATGTAAAGTTTTCCTATGTTATCGTTGAAATTGAATTACTTTTGAGTCGGTTTTTTTTGTTTATAACATTTTGATACTTCTGAGTGCAAATTTCGCAAATAATTTTACAGAAATAACTCTATCACTTTTTACAAACTTTAGTTCAATAATCTACAAGGAGTAGGTCGAATTCGTGTCAAAGAGAAAGACTTTGGGTGTAATGTCGTCGAACTGGATTGTGTATCTTTGGATCGAACATGTCATGTTCACTCTTAGAATATATACCAGTTTAGAGAAATTCAAACGTTCCGTTTGCGCGAAATAGAATGATATGCTACCATGGATACATAAATTAAAATATACAGTATTAATCGAAATGTTTATTGTGCATAATGAATTTATATTCTTCAGCAGGAATGTCAATTTCATTGATCTATCATTTACTAATAAGTATTTTCTTTAAGAAATTAAATACTAAAACAATTCGTAGATTGATAATGAGATACAACTGTGCAGAAATAAAATATTTATAACCTCAGCAATATTGGAATTGGAAATCAGTGTTTATTCACTGATATAACTTGAATGAAATGGATGGAAAGGCTGACTATACTGAGCCGCCTCATAATCTTCACTTAAGTTGCAAATAAAACGGTCAATGATTTTACAGATTTGTAAAAAGAGTTATCAACACTGGACCCCAAACAAATTATTACATTACAAGTGAATTATGTTGTAGGAAAATGAGTGGACTTTTTTAATCATATCCACGAACGGATATACATAATAATTAATTTCAAAATGCTTTCAAATGCGTTCTGACGAAATAATATTGATAGAAAAAAAATGCACAATAAATATGAATGATTCGTGAAGTGAATTCCATAAATTTGCGTATTGAATAATCCGAACTTTAAATTTTAAATAAATCACTTTGTCTCAAAGTCAGAACTCTAATGTGACATATTTCATATTTCATTCGTAATATTTCATCTTTAATACATTATTCATTCTGATTCATTTGAAATAAATTCGAGTGTTCATTGTGTAGTATTGTCACGCTTTGAATCGCAGTCATTCGTTGAGCGTCGAAGTGATTCCAGCAAAGAAATTCATCGTGAGCAAGGAGCTGTCAGTGGTTTACTATTTATCTACATTAGCGTATAAAAATCCAATATTGAACATCTACTTTATTATTAGGTGGGTTCGTCATCAATTGCGCAAGCCATGGATTGGTTAATTCACTTCAATCATACATAATATTGTTGTTTTTAATATTCATCGCGAAAATTATCCTTTCAACATTTCATTATAAAATGTAATTGTAATTGAATTATCACTTTTCAAACACTAAGGACTGTGTATCCTTGCTGAAAAACATTCTTGGAATATTTAAAACGTGAGTCTGAATAAAACAATGGGATCCGAAAATTCTTTTCACTGTCAAAGTCTTTTAATTTATTGTGTCTACACGATAGAGAGATAAATGCTTTTAGATTGGAGAATCATTTCGTACTCTGGTTAATTCGTAGTTTCCATTTAGAATAGTAAACACAGATGTACAACGCAGAAGGACATGTACTGATATTTCGAATGAGGTTTGGAGAAATTAAGAAAATGATATTCATTCAGTCGTATATGTAAATGTAAATTGTTACAATGCAAATCAAGCGTGACGCATACTAGAGATTCTAACATACACTGTAACGGTTAATACATTTTCAAGTGTAAAAAAAAATTAGATCTAGACATTCAAATGCGTCTTGGATCGAGTTAGAAATGCAGTAGACCATGAGGACTGGTAGTTTTCACGTTGCGTGCGCAGGTTTATTGTTTGCGCGCAATTGAAAAGGAAAAATTAGAATGATTTGCGCGAGTGAGGTCAAAGGAATATATATATATATATATATATATGTATATATATTTCATAGGGAGTAGGACATTAAAAAGAGAAAGTCCGCTGCTTGAGTAAATAAAACATTACAGGGACATTAGAGATGGTATTCCACTCTTTCTTGTTCATTCGCATAACTGCATGGAGACCTCTCTTTTGTTCATTATGATTGGAAAGCGAGTATGCTCTGCTGTCAATAGCAGCAATGTTAATATTTACAGAGTCAGCTGAAATCATGCGATGCTGTGTGTTTATCAATATTTCACAGTCATATTTAATGAGAGTTGGTGATGTGAAATGTCGAGTTGTTTGTGAAATATGATGGAGATGTCTACAGATTATCAATGAGAGCACTCAAAAAAACTATAGGCATTGGAAGAAATATCATATTTTTTTTTCTGCAATGCAATATATGGAAATAGATCACTATATTGTTTGATAAAGATTGAAAATGAATTTCTCACGAGTAGTGAATCCATTACAGTAATAAATGTAGATGACAATAAAGGTATGGTAACTTTAAAAAAAAAACAGGAAGTATCATCCAATACATATCAGCCAATCATGCTCAGAGGTAAAGCACTCAGTGGAATGAACTCCACCATGACACAGTGTACCAAACATCTCCAGATCTATGCGGAGAAAGAAAAATTTGTTCAACAGTAAAGGCGAAAAAAAATGAGTTTGTGAAGTTATCTGGCAGACGATATTCACCATTATAAACGATCAAAGCGATGAAAATACATCCAATTACACTTCGTGTTCTTCAACTGTTATAGATGAATAATTTTAAATTGAAACTTTTACATAAACTGAATGGAATCTGATTTACTGGGCCAAAATTGAATCCCTGAGCATCAAAGTTCAAAAATCAAGGAAATAACTGAAATAAAATCGAAGAGATTATGTAAAATCATTATGATTGAAATCTAACCTCATAATAAATTAATAATTTTGTCGCAATACTTCACAACAAAATCTTCTTAAACAAATAATCCAAGAAGTAATAATTTTCACGTCTAGATTATTGATACTGTGCTTGACAAGGGAATCTATTGGATTATCTGTAAGTCCCTCCGGTATATTCTCGCATCAATACATGGCATTACGAGAAAATTTTTTTTTTTATGTAGAGAATAGAAATACATTTGAATTTGTGTGGCCTCAGACTTGTCCACAAGTGTTCGCCAATTTTTTCAAGAACAGTTCCCATGTAAAACCGTTGGAAATGATCGAAAATGCTATTTTGATTTGGATCTCAGTAATTAAAATCTTCAATTGATTGTTACAGAATGTCTTATAATACTTCAGTATTGATACCATGCTCAGAGCCATTTTTGGGTCCAAGTTTGGCGCAAACCTGTCCAGGATCACAGTTCTTGGTTTTCATGACTCTGCTCGACACATTTGTACGTGCCAAAGCAGAAATATCACAATTGTGTGAAAGAGTGAAACCAGTCAATCCAGCTGACTACTATTATGACTTTATTGTCATCGGAGGTAGGAACAGAAACAAATATTAATATCGATATTAGATATTTGTTCAGGAATGAAACACTTGCAAATTATTTTTCATGATAGATTGATTTACATTAGTGAATGTCCAAATAGTTATAGAGAACTGTTGGACTAACTATGCACTTCTCTCATTAACCGCGCTATATTTGCTAATAATTGAACCGCAGTGTGAATGTACTTTAGAGCATTATTTAGATATGAAATTAATACAAACTATTATATATTCACGCCGGTCGTGTGATTACGGGATCATTAATTTAATTTCAACTCACGCTTGTGTTTCCGGGGTTCTCGCGCTGTTTACTCCCGGACGTACCATTCCCCTGGTGGCAACCGGGTTATCAACGCGTTCGCATTCTCATTGTACATATTATATATAATCTCCAGTGATTTCACTATAGCATTTCAATGTTTATATTTTCAATTTCCAACGTGTTAGCTATATTGTAAATTTTTACTTTTGTTCTAATCTTTTTTCACCTTCAGATTGCTTTTGAGATTGTAAAAATATTTGTTCAATTTCAAATGGCATCATAATATTTTTAAATTGTGATATTTCATTCAGATTTTTGTGTGTTTTCCCAGTTTTATTCCTGTAGAAGTACGATAAGAATTATAAAGTTTTCCTGCTGCGCAATTTAATATACATCACTCGATGCATCGCTTTGAACTCACATAAGTCATTCATAGGCTTTGTAGGAATTGGACAGATTTTAATGTTGATTTTTTTCGCTCCATCATTTATGCTCATCCGCGTTCACATCTTGTGAGTATAAATGAACGTATTTTACATTTTAATATCATCACATTCACAATATATTTAATTCTCCAGACATATCACGTGGTTCTCTCTACTGACTCTAACTCGAAAGTTGGAACAAAGATGCGAATTTGTTAGTAATTGTTAGCGACATGAGGAATCAACCCGGGCGTATAATTTAATTCATATAGCGAATTAATTAATTCGGAGAAACATTGAGTTCATAGGCTTATACTGAAAGTTACCAACAATATACAACTAATAATTAAACAAAACTTGTTATATTGTGATTGTTATAATAATCACCATTGGCAATGTATGCACTTCTTGATCACGACGACAGCGACGAAACGAGACTTGGGTACGTTGATCTTTATTCCATTCAAACTTACTCGCCGACAAGTTCATTTGAACCTTTGCATCCTCGAGGCACGAGTTAAGAGTTTGAGAAATTCAACGCGCAGTAGATAGCGATGGTAAGCAGATATAGTAGGGGCCACAAACTATGCACTAACTCGCCTGAATCGCTAATGCCACGCTAGGACGACGCCAAAGGGGAATTTCTTGTTCAGCGTAACCCTCCCTCGCGCTGCCGCGTACAAACCTCCAATTGTAGACTTCATTTTACTTTTAAAACTTATCAATTAATCATTCTATTATTCAACAAATCGACTTGTGTGAGTCAGCGATCTGTATCGATAAATCAAGCTGGATATTGATATTTTGTTCTGTTTCTTTTTATTATTTCCCCGCTTATTTTATCTTTATTTTTGACTTTTTTTTTGTTTGACAATGCAACATTGGCAAAGGATGAACGCGAGTGATTCGCTGTCAACCATTCGGCAGGTAAAAATATATTGGACGCCGAGTAATAACTGTCATCGGTTTTACGACTGGCGTTAGCCCATTTCACTTTCACGCCCGTGGGCAATGAAACCCTGGAGAGTGATTCAAAATTAATAAATCATATAGATATGTATACATGTGGAAAATGCATAAAATGTATATATCAACAGTCGACACCGGCAGTGATTTATGGAAAGTATATCATCAGCTCTAAACCGAATAGCACTTTTCCGAATAATTGAATTGAACTACCTACACACAATACGATCATACCGATGTTGATCATAACAAATATGTATGATTAACGATTATTGGATTTGTTTATCCTCTTTTTCTTCATATCTGAAACATTTTTCATGAACTTGAATTAAAAAATTCACACTTTTTCTTCATTTAATGTCATTCAACAAGTCGTGCAAAATGAATAAATGAAACTTAATGAAGATAGAATGATATATGTAAATTCATACATAGAAATAAAAAGTTCATTTTGAGTCGAGAATATTTATTCGCGCTGAATAAATTGGAGAATTTAATATGAACAAATGAATGTTTATATGCTGTTGATGAGTAATGATTTGTTCAAAGCCACACAATTATTGCGTAGATAATTTTTTTAGAGTGATGACAAACAAAAAATATTCCAGAGCATTGATGAATTATAACAGAGAGAAATCCGCTAATATGAAATGATGAATATAATATTCATCAAAAAATACTTTCTATAAAAAAAGTATAAATATGATTGCATTTTTGTTTATATTATTATTAATGTTATAACATAAAGTATTGAATTATAAAAAATATCGTCGATTCAATTCGCTACTTTTGAAGATCAATTTTATATTTGCATTTCCAACAAGAAAATATTTATTTGCTTCTACGTCATTCAGTTGATTTAGTAGTTTCACCCCTCAGATATGAAAATATATTTATTTCTGTTATAAATGTATATTTTTCATACATAAAAACTCACATTTACATTTATATATGATACACATGGTCGTTCAGTGACTATTGAGATGAATGAAAACCCTGTTTATGACAAGAAAGAAAAACAAATGCCAATTAGCATTGTAGAAACAGCGAGTGGGATTGTTAACAAGATGAGTGGTATTAATAGCAGGTGTATCTCGCACAATTGGATATAAACATTGTTTTTACTGACTTATAAAGTCGATTCGATCCAAATTAAAATAACGATACTATTATCTATTAATAAAAATAAGTTTTGGGCTCAATAATCTTGAAATAGATTTAAATAATGTCAATATAACCATATTCACCATGTTGAATATTTGGATTATAGTTCATTTTCATTTTTTCATGAGCCATTAGTCAACGAAATGCCATTTTGCAATATTAGCATCGATATTATCATCCATAGATGAATATGTATTCATCATGAGTGATTATCACATGATGATGAATTCTCCTCCAATGTAGACAAATTTGTGGGATTTATTTGGAATTCGCGTGAGATTTCGTAAATGGCTGATAATTCTATCATTTGATTATTGAACTACGGCTACATACTGGCAATGATTGGATGAACAGTGGAATTTGCTAATGATGGTTCATTATCTAGACATCCCCCTCTAATTTCGGTACTAGCTAATTAGCCAGTCAGACTAGACCACTTGATTGATTAGTGAGAGCATGTTACTGTGCTTTTCACGCGGCAGCGCGCATTATTCTTCCTCATCCCTCTACAGTACAATTCACTTATGTTAGTATAGAACGACAGTACATGTATTGTTTGTCAGCAGTCTATTGATATGATTTATGTCATAGCGCAATCATTGACATTTGCTATGTTTCTTATCCACATGCGTGAATTAATACGTATTTGTTGATAAATAACAGGAAGAGAATTCATTTGTTCATGTCACGTATGACATTTCCTTGTAATTATCATGCCATTATGCGGAATAATAATTTCATTGAATATTATGAACATTCAATTTGATGCTTCTCAGAAATGATACAGGAAACTTTTTTGCTTTTATGAATTTTTCAAAATGTAGAACTTATGAAGCGAACTTTTTTCTAAACTTCATTGAATCGCTGATTGACGCAAGAATAGATTTCCCTAAAGGTAGAATTATGTCAAAATTAAAGGGCGATACCAGAGGGAGAACCGAAATGTTATAAATACTTTTAACATTCACCACGAAAAGAATTTACTTGATGAATTGCATGAACTGAAAACTGAATGTGGGAGTATGTTACTGTATTCACACGAAGATATATACACTCGCGAGTTAAATGCCAGTAGGAAGATGACCTCCATTTCGATATTCGATCGTCATTTAAATGTCAACACTAGAGAACTGAAATGAATTTACATGCACCGATTAGATGAAAATAAAATTTATATCTGTGGGTGATTGAGGTATCATTTGGGAATATTTTTCGCATTGGAGAACGATTTTGTAGAAGATAAAATTTACATTGATGTTTAACTCATGTATGATGAGGTTTGTTGTTGAGGTGAAATCTGCAATGAGTAATTGATATGTATTTTTCAATAATCCATGATGTTCACTTCTTATTCAGCATTAAAATTTTCAGAGAAAAGAAAAAGAATTATTGTGAAAACTGGTGAAAATGTCTAAAGAATTCTTTTGATTCAGAACCGGCTTTAAAATATTTGCAGAAAAACTGCGGAAATTCCAAACATGAATTGCAAGCAAGATAATGAGATGTAGTTATCATACAAATAAATTAAATTTAAGGGCGTTAAATTTGTGAGCTATTCAATTACACGTAGATCACATATTTTTATCAAATATCTGTCAATATTCCACATTATTTCTGGTATATTGTAAAATATATGTTTGATGTACAAGGCATAGATTTATGTTCATTTATTCATGAATAAATATTGAAATAAACCATAAGGGTATGTTCGGGTATGTGGATGAATTTCTGGCGCGCCCAGAGTTCAAGCTGATAGTCGATACTAATTGAATGAAAATCACTGCAAATGCACTGACAAGTTGATGTACCGATACATTTTCGTGAAATTCCACTTATCAATGATGTACAGTTTGTTATAATTCATATCGCGTGACTCACATTAAACGGATAAACGGATAAACGGCCGATGCTTCCGTCAATTTTCTTGTCTCAAAGAATAAGTGCTTTATATTTTATATAAATAGAAGAATCTTGATTCAGTTGAATCAAGTTAGAGGATTCAAATGTTTGAAATAAAAAATACCTGAATGGATTATTTCACTATTGTTCATTTTCCTCAACGTAATTTTCAAGTATCGATCGAGCAAAGAATGACATTTCTGACGAAAGGTCCAGATTTATTCCCATTACAAAAAATTCGGTACAAACATTCTTCTGGATATTTTTCTATCAACATACTACTCAAACAAACGTCTGTGTATTAGATCTTTTATCTGAATAGTAAATTGTTTAGCACATGTGTTATCCCTTATATATCGGTCACGCAACGTTTTCTGATATCATATAAAGTAATAAGATTGATTCATTATGAAAATTGCGATCATCGAACTTCCATACAAGCCACCATCAGAAATAGGGTGAAAATCTATATCGCCTGACATTAATATGATATTAAACTACTCAGGAAGCATAAATAATACGGTTAATCTGAAGAGTGAACTGGATAATCACGATTAAATTGTGTTTGAAGGTGGTTCAGCTGGCGCGGTTGTTGCCGCGAGACTGAGCGACATGCCAGAATGGAAAGTTTTGCTGATCGAAGCCGGTCCGGATGAACCACCTGGTGCTGAAATTCCAAGCATGATGGCGATGTTTTTAGGTAGGTTTTGATATCACCAACGTTGTTCGTACTCACTCTGGATATCGATCGTTGCCAATTTTTTTTTCTATTCTGATAGGCACAGAAATTGACTGGCAATTTAGGACGAGTAATGAGTCGAACGCATGTCTCTCAACTAATGGATCGTGTGGTTGGCCTAGGGGCAAAAACCTTGGAGGTTCATCAGTCCACAATGGCATGATGTATATGCGTGGTCATGCCAGAGATTATGATGATTGGGAATCTATGGGCAATGTTGGTTGGGGATGGTCTGAAGTAAGCAATTTTGAATTTGTATACCAAATATGATAAACATATCGATTATTTGATTGGCAAACCGCAATGGTGTAATTGACTGCTGTTAGTTTCTGAAAACAATTATGTGGGACATTTGAAATTGTTTAGTTGAAGCAGACAAAGTGTAGAGAGTTTATTTTATTTTCCCAATCAGTTACCTTTTCCTGGTAGAAATGGTTTGAATGGTGCAAAGCTGAAGGCAGTAAGAATGAAAGTCTGGTGTGGGCAATGAATTTATTAGTTTCCCTTTCCTAATATTGCAATTCATTCAAAATGGAATCATAAGTGACTCAAAAGTCATTGAAAATATCTACATGAATCTCATAAGAATTTGTTTTTAAAATTCAGTTCATATCACAAATTTCTGCCCGTTACAAATATTTTAAACTCTCTGCTTGATATCTTACTTCATCTGACCTAGATAAATATTCACAGGGAGTCAAATGCCTTCACAATCTAAACTATATGAAGTTCGTGTGCCTACATTTAATAATATATTTTTTCTCACTCATATACATAATTCAGATTCAAAAATACATAATATTATCACTTGCAGGTTCTACCATATTTTATGTATTCTGAAGACAATTATGAAATTGATGAACTGAATCGACATTACCACAGTGATGGTGGTCCACTTAGTGTGCAAAGATTTCCTTGGCGCCCAGCCATGTCCGAGGATATTCTTCTTGCAGCAGCAGACACAGGTTTAGGTCTCAGTGATGATTTAAATGGTGATAATATTACAGGATTCACCGTTGCTCAAACTGCTAGCAAAGATGGGGTCAGAGTTAGCAGTGCAAGTGCATTTCTTCGGCCAATTCGCAACAGACGAAACCTTAATGTTGTTCTGAATGCGACTGCAACTAAAATAATTTTTGAAGGCCTTCAAGCTGTTGGCGTTCAATATATCCAAGTACGTAAAGTTCATGTCACTATGCCACTTGTTTAACTAAAGTTCCGAAACATCAATTTCTTGGACGTATAGGACAATGAACTACGAAGCGCGCGAGCATCGAGAGAAGTGATCGTCTCGGGTGGTGCTGTTGGTTCACCACAGTTATTACTATTGTCGGGTGTGGGGCCGAAACAACATCTGGATTCCGTGAAAGTTCCCGTTGTGAAAGATCTACCGGGTGTGGGAGAAAATCTCCACAATCACGTGTCTTACACTCTCACGTACTCGATTAATCAGACGAATGAATTCGACTTGAATTGGGCTGCTGCTGTAGAATACATCACTTTTCACCGTGGCCCAATGACTTCAACGGGCCTGTCCCAACTCACTGGAATAATTGCATCCAGTTATACTACGCCAGATCATCCAGACTTGCAATTTTTCTTTGGTGGTTATCAAGCAGCCTGTGCAACTACTGGTGAAGTTGGCGCATTGATGGACAATGGCCGACGTAGTATCAGTATATCACCCACATATCTTCATCCTCGAAGTAGAGGTTATTATGTACAATATATCTTTTATTTTATGCTTTTTTTTTCAGAGAAAATATTATCAATTTGCTAGCAATCAATATGTGATACCTAGAAATATATAAATTATTGAGAAAGAATGAAAGTGTCATTAGCAGTTGTGAATGGCATGTTGAAAGAGAATTCGTCAAAAATTTAATATGGTCGCTAAATGTCATTCGGGGAGGAATTATTGATCATCATCACTTAGGGAATTCGAATTAATCTTTATCCATATCATGGATAATCAATACTCCGAATAATCAAGTCACAATAAACTCATCATGAGAGACTGAATGAACATTTAAATTGAAATATACGTCCAGTTTAGTTGGCCATCAAAATATAAATTTTCTGAAGGATACTTTTGTGTTTCGAAAATGAGATATTCTAAATATCAAAGTCGATAGACGATGCACTGCACTCGTTTCTAGTCTTCATAATTCATAACACTTTGTTTCATATAATCAACTAAAATGAGAACGTGTACTTTGGTTCCCCTCTAAAATTGATAGTTTAAAGTAAATAAATATCTAAGGAACTTACATGAATGTTAGAAATGAAATTACCATCAGCAAGGCTTCTGCAATGAAGCATTTGTTTATAAAAAAAATAATTCCGTATTATTTCAGGTACTTTGCGTCTCGCAAACAACAATGCTCTGACCAAGCCTATAATACAAGCAAATTATTTGCAAGATAAACAAGACTTAGCAGCTCTTGTAGAAGCAGTAGAAATAGCTCTATCTCTCATGAATTCAACTAAATTAGCGAAATACAACATTACTCTGACGAATCCATCCATATCAGCATGCGCACAACTCACGTACTTGAGTAAAGAATACTTGAGTTGTGCCATTCAACAAAATACTGGACCTGAAAATCATCAGGCTGGGTCATGTAAAATGGGTCCAGCTAAAGATAAAATGGCAGTCGTTGACCCACGATTGAGAGTTCATGGAATTCAAGGCCTTCGAGTAGCCGACACATCAATTATGCCGAAAGTACGTTCATTTCTATTCGTGTAATCTGATAATTTAATTAGCGATGTATCACAAGAAATGATTCGCATCACGTTATTCTTTATTATTGTATTTACAAATTGTCGTAATGAAGCTCACGAATTCTCACTAATATAACTCAACCACTAATCACTTCCTATATTAGAATTCATTAACATCTTTATCGTGTCAAGGCTTTGAAATACTTTCGATAACTCTTACACATTTCGAAATTTTTTAATTACTATTGGAGCTGTTAATTGCAGTTCCATTTTGTCTCATTTTAATTAAATGAAGTTGATTGTTTCAAGGTGACATCTGGAAACACCGGTGCTCCAGCAATGATGATAGGAGAGAGAGCAGCTTCGTTTATCATTCAAGATTGGTTGGCATTACCAGAACCATGGAATTTCGAATGAGTCTAATAGAATAACCATAACGGAAAAATTTACTATATCATTGTAAACGAGCGTAAAGAATTATATTAATTGTTGCAGTAGAAAAACTGTAAGACAACGTTGTTGTATTATATGAATCAGATCAGTCATTTTCCAAAACCAAAGATTTTATCATACTAGTTTGTCACAAGTTCAAAATAATCAAGTACTCATTTATTATATATTGGAATGTAAATACGTTATCAGGAAATTAAATGTTTGATAATGTAATTCAGTGTAATAAATTAATTCATCGAGCAATTCAAGTTTGATATTGTATTTATTCTTTGCTGATCAGTGATCATTTGTACTATAGAAAATAAATGAATTGTAAATAAAATTTATTCATTCTCTTCATGAAAACACTATTTACCACACCACTGTCGAGGTGGATAGGACTGAGCGATAAACGAATAATTGGAAAACATGAATAATCAAATCCACTATCTTGTGTTACGATTCGCTTCGATGGATATGAGTGAATAATCGTATGCAACCTTTCATATTCATTGAATATATGAAAACAATGTCCTTTCTAACACAATGATATATCGGCCCATATTGAGAACTATAACTCCAACTTCACCAAATTAAAACGGAATGAAGTGTAAGTACAGTGAACGAATAAATCAGATACATCATTGATTTTCTCCTCTAGAATTATTTTAGTTCCCAGGTGGTCATTCATATGTATAATGTAATGTGTAACGATGTAAATAGGGAGGTTGTCATTTCCTGGATTCAAAATGACGTAGAAACTTATTTTAAAACTGACCTATCATTATTTTTCCCCTTTCATGCAAAGTGTTCTCAAGAGACTTCATTCACTGACAGTAAATCCCCTAATGGCCAATCGTAATGAGGTTAATTTTCATTCAAGTTTTCCGATGTAGTTAAAAATAGTACGGATAACACGCGGTTGTTCTTAGATTTATGAAGGACACAACCAATGCGTCATTGATTCCGTATGGAACTAATAAGTTAACCTGTCAGAATGGACTGCCAAGAAGATAACACTCAAGTTACATTATTCATTGTTTAATTATGAAAATTGGAGTGCTATAGACATTTATAACAAACGACTATACAATGTTTCGTCATTTGTCATGCCATTGGAATCAGCTGAACATGCAGATGACACGAAGGGTATATAAACATCATGTGTTGAATGGAATGAATGAAACGAGAATTATTTGACCGACTTAGTAGACCTAGGGAAAATGGTATGGATCGAAATTGTTTTGGCTTTGATTCTGATTTTTCTTTCAAATTTCTCTCATCTGATCTATCACTTCATGTTGTATCACTATGGCAGAATGTAAACTTTCGTTTGCTAATGATTTATTTTTATTTCGTTGGATTTCGTTACACATCCGTGGGGTATATCATATATTCATTTTTCAATATCAAATCTGTGAAATTTCTGAACATCATCTAAATGTGCTGAATTATTTGATGAATAACTTCAATCATTCTGGAGTATTTGAATTGTATGTTCTCAGAATACCTCGGCGTTGAATTTTCCTACTGCAACATGCCCAAACCCATTTATGGGCGGCCCTAGTTTGCATGATGTATGCCCTTCATCTGCAGCTCCACTCCTTTTGTTACTGTCAGTAGTGAACAATTTAATAGATGTAAATCCATTCATTGGAGATCCATGTAATCGAATCATACCGAGTGCAAAACCACGAGATCTGTATGACTTTATAGTAATTGGCGGTAGTACATCATATTAATTAAAAACATGACATACAATTTCAATGAAAGATATTCAATCAATTGCTATATTGGAAATAATAGGTGGTGCTGCGGGTAGCGCAGTGGCTGCTAGACTTAGTGAAGTGCCAAATTGGAAAGTTCTATTAATAGAAGCGGGCCCAGATGAACCTGCGGGAGCTGAAATACCATCTAACTTTGGCGTTTATCTTGGTGAATAGTCGATTACATATGTCCAATCCAATCTGACACAACAAATAAATGTTTAATCCGTTTATAATTCCTGATTGAACAGGTAGCAGTCTTGATTGGGGATACAAAACTACTAATGAGAGTTATGCATGTTTACGTAACAATGGTTCATGTTTTTGGCCTCGTGGAAAGAATCTTGGTGGTACTACAGTTCATCATGGAATGGCTTATCATCGTGGCAATGCTAAAGATTATGAGCATTGGGTTGAAATGGGCAACGAAGGATGGTCTTGGATTGATGTAAATGGGTATTCATAACTTGGTATGGAAAGAAAAACATCATAGCAAATGATTATAAAGTATTTTTTTCATAGGTTTTGCCATTTTTCATAAAATCTGAAGACAATCGTGAAATTGAACGAGTTGGTCGTACATACCATGGAGTTGGTGGTCCAACAGTTGTGGAAAGGTTTTTTTTTTATTCTATTATTTATCTCGTAATGATTGAGAAATATGATTTGGAATGTTTGAAATATGAGGATACCCGTTATGTTATCGGGTGGCAGGTATTCATGATAATTTTGTTAGAGGAAAAATGATGATGCCAAAGTGTGAGAATCGTATGAAGTTTTATGCGATCTAAGTATACAAGAAGTTTTATTCCTTTATGAAATCTGAATATACGAATACGCCTCTTGACTTCGAACGACATAGGAATACTTTCGATGAACGCATCTCATCAACTATGATTCCTCTATAAAGCAGAGGAATGTAGTGACTTTAATTTCGTATTAGGGAGACTCACACTGACTAAAAACGAATACGAGAAGCATTCGTTAACTTCGAATGAGTGGAAAACTCAGGAGTTAACGGAATATTATTTCAAATACTCTTGCCTCATAAACAAGAAAATTATCAGCTGAAACCAAATCAAATTGTCCACATTGCAATTCGATGCAATTCGATTGTACTTCTTTATTACTTCGGTTGTATATATTTCCATTTCGTTTTTTCTTCTTTTTTTTCGGATGGAATTTACGATCTTCCATAAAACTCGACTCAATCATACGAATGGATATCACAAATACGCCGAATTATCAATACGTCCATCTAACTTTAATAATACTGATTAATTGCTGTAACAAAAATATCACAAATTCGTTTCACTCCAGAACGTTGGCGCAACCAAACGGCACTGCAGTCAAGGATATCAATTCATTTCATCACACGTCACATACAGATATAACTTATCGCTGGCCTGAAGATAGACTTTACTCGGGTTTCTAATATTTTACACAATTTTCTGACGCGATGACGAATTCACAGTATATCAACTACTTCAGTGTAAATACCAGTATTTCCGGAATTTTCTTATACTCTATCACGTTGCCCTCATTTTTCTCCATGTTTCCAATACGTTGGGATTTTTGTAGTAATTACAGTTGTAGTCACTCGAATGTTCAGAATTTTATGTTGATCTAGCGCATTTTTTTCGCATTTTCTAGATTCCCATGGCAGCCATCGTTCGCTCAAACAATATTACAGGCAGCTGAAGAAACTGGATATGGAACTACTGAAGACATGGTTGGTACCAAAATTTTAGGTTTCAATATTGCTCAAACACTGAGCGAAAATGGAGTGAGACAAAGTACAGCCGCAGCATATTTACGTCCAATAAGAGACAGAAAGAATCTTGAAATTGTTTTGAATGCAACAGCAACCAAAATATTGACGAGAAAGCAGAAAGTTATTGGCGTAGAGTATATAATGGTGAGGATTATGTAGAGACTTTATATAATTAATGATAACATAAATACTCTCATACTTCCTCTTCTACTCTACTTGATTTATAAATAAATGTGTTCTTAGGACGGGAAAACTCGCACGGCAAAGGTTACTCATGAAGTTATAGTCTCAGGAGGTGCTGTGAACTCACCTCAACTCTTGCTCCTGTCCGGTATTGGCCCAAAAGAACAACTTCAATCTCTGGGGATCACAACTGTTTTGGACTTACCAGGTGTTGGGAAAAATCTTCACAATCATGTTTCATATTATATGGATTTTACACTTGATGAGCCCAATCAAGGAGGTTATAATTTGGATGATGTCAGTCAGTATTTGCACAATCAAACTGGGCCACTTTCCTCTACGGGATTGGCACAAGTTACTGCTATTTTGGCATCGAATTATACAACACCAGATGATCCAGATATTCAAATATTTTTTTCGGGATTTCAATCATCATGTCGGGAGAATGGTGATGTTGATATTGATACTTATGGTGATAAACGCGCAGTGCGAATCTCCGCTGTTAATCTTCATACTAAAAGTCGTGGCAAGTTGGATGATGAGACATATTTAACTAAACACTTTCTTCCAATATTTCATTCTCCATTTATTATATTACAGGCGTACTGAGCTTAGCTAGTAAAAATCCTTTGGATCATCCTATTATATGGAGTAATGACCTGGGCGATCCAGCAGACATTGAAGTATTGATTGATGGTCTACATATTATTCTCAACATGGCAAACTCTACAGCGATGAAATCTCGAGGTTTAAAAGTTGCCAATCAACCAATCAGTGAATGCTCAAAACATGAATTTCTTTCTGATGATTACTTCAGGTGTGCAATTCATATAGACACAAGAACAGAAAATCATCAAGCTGGCTCATGTAAAATGGGCCCAAGTACAGATGCATCAGCTGTGGTCGATCCTTATCTGAGGGTTTATGGTATTGATGGTCTACGTGTCGCGGATGCGTCCATTATGCCTAAGGTAATATATATGGTTGAAGGAACATACAATAGATCATGACTCATTATATGTCTCGTCAATGATGATTGCATTCGAAATTTTTTTGAAGATGATATCTGGCAATCCTACTGCAAGTATTACAATGATCGGTGAAAGAGCTGCGGATTTCATCAAGAAAGCATACGCCAAATGCTCCTACGCATGAATAATCCGGCAGTGATGGCAATCAATTCTCTATATCTGTGAGATTATTCATCAATTTAAATATTGAGCTTTCAGTAGTTGCGGTAGATGGATTATTACAATTTGATGGATTATAAATGAACAAATAATATGAATTCATGTATATTTGATAATTTTGCGGTCATGGTGGTCGAAATATTGAAAATAAATTGTAGCAAGTTCATTTAATTGTTGATGGAAATTGGTTCGACAATGCACGTTGTTATTTAATAAATCTGCAAATATTATTCAGCAAATTCAGAATATTTAATATTATTGCCGTCTAAATTATGTAGACTGCAACGATGAATATAACATATTGCACTGAATGAAATTTTTTTCAAATTATTGATAATACTCAATGAATTTATAATATGAGGTTGTGAATGATTATGAAATCGTTTTTGATTATTCAGCAAAGAAGCCTTTCACCCTGCAATTACTTATCTTTCCGATGTCGGGGAAACACTCTACAGAAAAGATTAATACCGAAAATTGCATTCCCTTTATTACATCAAGTATTTACATTGCTAAAATATAGAATTTATCCTGCTCGTCTATCTCTACTTGTCAAGGCAAACCACATCGCAGCACAAAGGGACCACTTATGATGTTTTCAGGTTAGATTATTAAAATATGAAATACGAAGATAAAAGAAGAGATGAGAATGCGACAAAGGAGTTATTATATACAGTCTGCATTCTCAACCGTCTCGAAAGTGATTATTATGATTATATATTTGGTTATCTAAGAAAATTATTATCAAATCACTTGTTCATATGACTTTCTCAATTTTGTGTATTATGATACTGATATAGGACAATGCATGTATAACTGATGCACTCAGGAGCCTTTGAGAAAATTGAAAAATATTGAGAATTCCAGAGATGTGATGAGTGGTAGAAACAATTTCATTTCTGTTAAGTGAAACTTCCACTTCAATATTCGCTATTGCATGAAAATTTGAGACTTCAGGGACTTGGGGTGGCGAAAAATAACTGCAGCCATTTTAATCTTCAAAATAATTAAGAATTGTTGATAATAGGGAAAACAATTCACCAACCATTGAATATGACCCAATCAACGAAAATATTTTTTTTAATTTATCTCCTGAGTGATCAGTACTCAATTGTAAATAACTTTCCTTCGTGCTAGAGGCTGAAGGTTCATGAATTCATTGTGGCAATTTTAATTATTACACCGCAATCAAACTGCGGTTATTTTATTTTCTTCTTTTGTTTTGTCTGGGAAAACTCTTCATCACAGTCAATAATGAAAATGCACTGATGTCACAAGTTAGTTTGCGAAAATTCATTCATTATTATTCATATCATTGAACTTAACTAATTGGAAATAAAGTGAGAGTAAATAATGCAGGACCAAATTCAAATTGTACATAATGATACAACAGTATAAATAAAACATTGGATGAGGTAAGGTATATATAGTAAAGAGTACATACTCGTACATTGTATACAGACTTTGAATTTCATGAGGGTGTAGAATAGAAGTGGGGAAGAGAAACGGTTACATCGGTTGCTGAAATAAATTCATAGAGGATGGGGTCACTGTGAAGTAAGGAGCGACTATTCTGGGGTTGCAACATCAAACGATCCCCAGAAACAGGTTACCACTAGAAAACGTAATGCATAAGGGTCGATTCGAGGTCAGCGATGTACTGAAGGAGCTCTCACTGTGTCCGCTCGACGGGAAATGGTGATCTCGTAGTCTCTCTTATACCGCGAGATAAAAGCCCAAGAGTTTTTCGTAAAGAAAAATGGGAATTTTGCGACGTAGCATAAACGTAATATACATATATATCTAGAATCGTATATAATTCTTGGACATCGTTCAATCCGCCATGCTACTTAATCTGATAAATCCCTCTTAATTCTGAGTAATGAAGAGAATGTTCTTTTTTTGTTCATTTCACTATGAATCCATAACTCTCTTCGTGGCAACAATGTTTCGTTAGTAAACTCACAATATACTGAAAATATATTTTCAAAAATATTTTCATACTTTTTGCAGATATAATTTGTTGAGCTCTCATTTTTCCACATGAACACATAAAATGTGCAACTAAATCCATAAATTCATATGGCTTGTGGCTTTTTTATTATTATGATATTTCCCGATATGAGATTTCACTGAGTCGAATCACACCAAATTGAGTTCTACTGAAATGAATGCACAATATTTATTTTATAGATGTACATTTCACTAGCCACTTATAATTTGAATAATATTGAAACATGTAGAGCTATTTGTGAACTCATATGTCAATGAGTATCAGAGTATTATGTTTAAAAAAAAATCGTATTGACAGTTTAGAATGCAATAATATTGACGAGTTTACCTAATAACAGTAAAAACTATTTTTCCGTTGATTTTTATAACGATATCAGTTTTATACATGACGATAATAATTCGCTCAATGTTTCATCCATTCATACAAGTTGACTTATGATATTCAACTTTAGTACGTTCATTCTACATTTTCCATCATGATGTTTCTTATCTTCAAATCCATTATTTGTTTTTATTCTTCATAATTTTTTACATTTCTTTTCATTTTCAAGAATGGTTGAAAAAATTAACAATAGAAGCTTATTCAGTTGGGAAGTACTAGCGAAATGTATATAATTATACTCTACTTATGTGAAAAGTACTCGAACTCATTGCGGCTCTGCTGATTCATATTTGAGTATTATCCTACAACGCTTAGAGAATTCAATCCATCAGAGATCTGACACTCTTGTTTTTTTTTTAACCTAATCCTCCAATGCATAATTTGCCAATTACAGATGAATATTTTATTCACTTGATATAAAATTTCCTTAGTTAAAAACTCGATTGGACAGCAATAAACTTTAAACGTGACATATTAAATTCAATGCGATTTTCATCCACTATATAAATAACTTTGCTATAACTATAATCGAACTAATTATTTCTCGTCTTTATATGACTGTAAATCAATTCTCTTTTGCATTTGTAATATTGATTAACGCAATTATACATCGCTTTGGTGAATAAGTGTTTCTTTTTTTTTTCCATCAATGAAAAAATTAAATAGGCGTCCCTCTCAAAAGCCCAGACGTGATTAAATTAAATTATTCTGCGACACGGACTTTTGCTTGCTAAAGCGAATCGCATTTTATGGATAGCAATTGTATGAGGAAATAGAAAGGAAAAAAAAAAAGAGCACTGAACCCAGACGATGATTGGTGAGTTGGACGAGTGTTCTTGATCGAACGCGAAATTCGTAATTGCCGTGGGATGATTGTGGAAAGTGCACTGGCCGAGGGAGTAGAAGAGAGAGGCGTTTCGAGAGGCGGGAATGTAATGATTACATTTCCGGATTATGTGGAAGGAAGTCGTTGCGTAGTGGCGATAAGGTTGAATCTATCCTATTTCACCCCCGATTGCGTATGTAGTGACATGGGTCGTTCACATACTCCTCTATACATGTGAAAATTGTATGTATACAGATATAGGTGGAGATTGGAGATCCGAACCAGGAGCCGATATACATGCGAGTATATAAAATTCAACGTGATTCGTTTTTGCGTGTGTGTTTTTTTTATTTCTTTCTATACCAACCAAATAAACGTTCCTCAATAATAGACTTTCTTTTATACGTGGTCGACCTATTCAACGTAAAATTTATTTATCAAGCCACAGTTTATCAATATTATCAGGCAATACAAAAATTTGTTACTGTAAATATAAAAGAGCTCATAATTTTAATGCTAACATAGTTAAATGAGATACATTATCATTGTTACTAATAATTATTCTACCGGGTTGAAGATATTATATTTCGTAAGTACTGATATCAATTTAGAATCACGTATGAGATTTCTTATTGGCAATATCAAACGAATTGAACTTGGAATTAATTGACGATGAATAAAAACGATAACGAATGTCTGAAATTAATTATTTAGATTCTCGAAATTAATTTCCCAGATTTAACATTCCAATCAACGCGAATGATATATATCTCACATTTATATTTGGCTCTCAGTGTATTGAATTAAATCACTTAAATCACTTCATTAATACCACTTCAATGAACTGCATCAATCTAATAACGTCTACATCTCAGGAGGGGATAAAATACTCAATCTTTGTATAGCTATGTGTAATCTATATTGCAACATGTACATTCTTGATGAAATACATACATTCCTGTACTTTAGTGGATTGAATGTTTCATATACACCCTGTTGAAATTACTAACATGTTCACGCGTTATCATCACGCGTGAAAACAATATACCTTCGTGTCTAAATGCGATTGAAGCTTCGTCGTTGCAACCTATAGACTTTGTATATCCATATGCATATTTTTTTCTTTGTTTTTTTTTTATCCATTTACACTTGGTATAACAACACATATATGACACATCAAAGCAAACGTTTTGTATTTTATCGTTTCCGTGACGGATGTGATAAAAAAATAACAAAAAAATATTTGCTGCACTAGATTTTGCGTGAAGTGATAAAGTATCCATACACACACGTGAATGAATTATTTTCCACCCTGAAAATCATACAGTTGTGTTTTATATGATATAACGCATTATTAAGTGGTATTATAAATTCGTTGTATATACACACAGCCACGTTGATGGATAAAAAAGTATAAAATATACACCTTTACATAAATTTCTAAATTGTCGATAATTTATATTAAATATTTATGAAGTAAATGAAAGTGTTTTGAATTAATGAGGCACTTATCATATATGCATTAATTCTCAATTTTCAGTAAAATGACCAAAGTATGGAAAATTCATATAATCTATCTCGCACTATATGCAGCTATGTTTGGCAAATATACATGGAAATATACTGTTCTAAATACATAATAAATTACCATTTGTGTGATTGGTTGTTTACTCCTCGTTCACTTTGACGATATATTTTGCAATAGCCAAAATTAATTACTTTACATCAGAGAATGTCCCATCATCGATATTTTGCTGCAGTTAAGCACGTTAAGCTCCGAATATCAACGACTGTCATGCCTATTGATCCGTTCATATTCCGACCCTGGCGAATGTCGATAATACCAATTGACAAGACAAATACACAAATATTGTTCGAGCCTGTAAATCGTAAAAACAATGAGCCTCGTCAAGCAGAGAATTTATGGATGGTGGTCTCGGGCAATACCAACTGTCATCGACTCATCCTTCCGCTTCCACTATTTCTCTCCCGCTTTCTATTTCCATTCTCCCTTTTTCCAACAGCATCAACCCTCCCACTGATGGTTCTACTTTTGGACACGCGTATACTGATCCAACAATACACCGCGCAACCAGACACACTCTCATATACATTCACAGCAGTTTGAAACTAGAAATTTTCAGGTATATCACACTTGAGCACTGAGCTTTTTGTGACGATCAATGGCCTCCGTTGCTTTCGTGGTATACTGCATGCGTATAAACGGGCGCATGCAAACACCCGCGAACCCCACTCACGTTACGGCAGAATAACACTGGCAGATGTGTTACACAATATAGCTCCGTAATTGCTAGGGATCAGTAGAATCGACCCACTCGTTGTAGTAAAGCGATCCCGGAATGCCTTCTATAGATACACTTCCTATCCGAACCCATATATGTATTTCGATACAGGTATAGTTACGCTCATCTATGACAGAAGAATCTCTTTCATTTTATGGATTCAAGACGAAAATGATAGGAGTGAAAAGCGGAAATTTTATTTCGAAACTTGAAAAGTTTGCTCGCGTGTATGATCTTTTACTTTTGTTCTTTCGTTTATTTGTTTCCCTCAATGTTTTTTTTTTTGGCTTGTGTTTATGTATTTTTTTTTCTTTTTTTTTTTCATGAAACGGTTTCGGGAAACTCTAATCTTTGTGCTGGTATTGGCTGTCGGATGGGTGGAATGTGAGCCTATCTCAACTAGATACGACAAATCGTGACCCATTACGGTCCACGATTGTTTTCCAAGAATGTTTGTCGTTCAAATAAATAACCCTCCATAAAAGTAACCCTATATATCTGTACGTGGTATAAAACAAATGTTGGCGAGTAGTAAGTTCACCCTGTACTTTTTATCACAAGGATGAAAAATGTTTTTCGTAATTTTTACATGAACATATAGCGCTGTGTGTATATGACATTTTATGTTGGGAAAAATTGCATGATTTTTTTTTTGTTCATTTTTACTGAGAATTTTTCGTTTGTTTTTGGTTTCAGGCTAAGTTTTTGGAGATTGGCGTGCGCTGCATTCCGAGGTTGGTGAGGGTGAGAATGAAGTTATATTTTTCATGCTATGATGTTGTCATTTTTCAAAATTGCCAATTCATTATTTTTTTTTTATCTTAATGTGTTAAATTGGCGAAACAAAATACGGGTAGAGAAAAATGTTCACATGACATCAGCAGCAGTGGAGAATATAAATAATAAATATACTTTCATCTGGAGTTGTTTTTTTTTCTGTAATAATTATATGTAAAATCGTTGATGCATCAAACACCGATGCATAGTTAGTAAAATAAATAGTTGTAATTGCATCGATCACTGTTTAATCAGTGATTACTTCATTGATCAAATGTAAATTGCAGTACACAAATATAAACTTGTGTATCTTTGAATTTGGAATGTTCTACATAATGTTTAGCATGGAAGTACTGTGATGGAAATTGGTTTGAAATACAATTTATGGGAAAAATATGAATCTCTTGCAGTTTCATTTATCTCATTTATTGACTACATCACCCATGAAATCAATTTTCCATGCGAACATTTTAGCGATAAATATGAAATGCGATAAGTAATATTTGGATTTCTAGTTAAATATGCTGCGTGTATATGGGTGTGAATTTTCCAAACATGAGACCATTTTTATTCATAAATAGAGAACTGAATAATTAAGATAATGGAATTTATATAAAACACATAAGCTTTTCTTTATTTCTTTTCTATCTACAATTTATTTATTTATTTATTTCCAACTCCTAAAGATTTTTAAATGTCTGCCACATTTACACTCTTTGAGTGTATTCAATCATTCTAAAAATGTCAACTATGATAAAACTTGAATTCACAAAATTTCGTTTTGTATCTTTTAACCTGTGCTATGAAACGCCAAACAACCATCAATATGACAAATATACAGCACAATGCTAACAACTTAATAACGATTTCAGTAGTGCAAGTGTATGTTACATCAACCAAATACATTTTTTTCATTTTGACTTGCAAAACTCACTTACACGTATTTCAAAATAGCAGTTTTTAATCAGTAGAAAGTAGTGCCCAAAGTATTGGTGTAGGAAAAAAAATCTAGGTGAAAAAAAAAAAACCTTCAGAGTATTCAATCGTGAGCATAAAACATGAGCAGCCTCCCAAAAAGCTCCAACCACCGATCGAAGTGAAACTTTGTATCCAGCTGATATTCAGCTACACAATTCTACCCTCTAAAAAACTGTTTGGTAGCGTACTATAGTTCGATCATGATTGATTCCCTGTACCATACGTGCAAAATAAAAATACGGTTTTCCCCAAATTTCACAAGGGAAAAATCCGATCTTTCTCTTTTTCATCATTTTCCTCTTAGAGGTGCTGTTAGTATTTAGTTATGAGAATGAAATAATTTGACCTGTTCAATGATACCAAAATATTATATATATATATATATATATATATATATATATATATCTAAATGAAGAAAAAATTAATGTTGAAATAATCCTGCTGCAAGTCCAAGAGAAGACGAAGGCAATTTATTGTTGTGTTCTAGTCATTTACGATTACATCCGCTAGAATTCAGTACAGCATTATAATTATAATATGAATTCTAACAATCAAAATCACCATGCAATAGTTGGATCTTTGTGTGCACTTCTATTTATAACTAAAATTTGCGTCGAGTGTTCAGAATGAATAGATGGAAAACAAACATGAAATACGTAAAAAAAACATGAAACCATAAACATATTCTTAAGTATAATTACCCATATATTATGAAAAGAATAAATTCACCCACGAAGTCTATAATATAAAATAGCATCTCCACTTGCATTCTGAATTGCATTTTCTATTTTTTCCACTGGCTAGATAAGAAACTGAACTGCATAAATTATAAATGAACATGAAAACGTTGCAACGATACGAAAAAATAAACTTTGAATTATTAGCACTTACAAAAAAATTCATAATTATTAATTATTTATCAAGGTTTGTTAATGACTGTTTAATGAGAAAGTATGTATGGTAATAATCACGTATAGAATTATACAGGGCGATAAACAAAGCGTGTAAGGAATAAATCGCTGTCGGAATTAAGACACGATACTGAAAGGCACTGTAGCAAGCAAGAACGTATGGTTGTATACACAGTAGCACCATTACTACTTGTAGTACTAGAGCCGTCTGTGCAACTATATATACCGTGGGCAAGATTGGCGATGGAGGGTTATACCAAACTAACCAGCAGAGAGAGGAAGAGAAAGTCCGCTATCTCATGTCAGGTACAATGTTGGCAGCAGTACTCTCCAGGTGAGCGTGGTAGAGCAACTACAACCCTCCAGAGGTGAAAGGTGAGGGGGTAAAGTGGCAAAGGGTGGGTTTAACAAGCGATGCTATCTGCTCGGATGAATGCCGCTTGCCCCCTGCCCCCATAACCACCGAGTCTAGCTTCGCTTTACCATCGTCCCATTGCTAACCGATCGTATCTGGCAGGCTTGCGTTACCGTTACCAAGCCCATAAGTAAAGACATGCCTAGAGCACAAAAAAAGAACTGACAATTTCACGAGAACGAGGACGCAAGAAGACGTCCGTTGAAAAGAGTTGTCACTCTACGCAGGCTTTTCAGACACGTTCAGAGATGTTGTATTTAATATTTATTGATCCAAATCATAAATTGAAAGAGTGAAAGATGGTGAGGTTTGAGATTATTCTTGAATAAATATTCCGAGCAAATGTATATGGATGGGTAGACCATTGGTGAATATTTTTTGTTGTGGTTAAAATGAAATGCACGGAGTGAAATAGAGGGATGAATAACAATTGTATATGCAAACCTTTCTTTCACCATTTATTTATTTCTTTGTTTTTCCTTCAGTCTTTTTTTTCGTGTTTTTTTTTCTCCCTTTCTTTGTTATTTTTATTCTTTTCTCCGCTTGCGTAGACCTCCTCATTCTGGACACTGCACAATGTTAACCGAGCCCATTAATCACTGGGCTTCCTGAAGTTTCTCGGTTCGTAGTATACACCCACGTGCCCCTGAGGCCGCAAGGTAATTAAAGCGTGAATAAATAAGGACCGAGGCGTAAATCTAAAGCTCATCCTCCTTACGTTAAAATAAGAGAAAAACAATTAATGGAGGCACCAGTAGGCGCCACTTCGAGGGAGTTCATTTCAGGGTCACACGTATAATTTGTACACGAGTCGAAGATTACGATAGCTTTATCGTACTCAATACTTCTAAGATGGAAATCCAATTCATAATCACGTACGTGTGAGAAGAATACGAAAAAAAAACACTCAAGTAAAGTCAATAAAGATAGCGCAACCCCACAATTATTTATTATTATTATACTATAATAATACTTGGAATTCCGGCATCTTGTTGATTATCCTACTGTATAAACTTTCCTTATTCCATCATAACATCAGCTCTTTTCTTCTTACAAATAATCGCGATTTGAATATCAAGAAAAATTTACAAAAACACAAATAGTATATATATTATAAAATAATGCGTGAATGAACTCGTAGGGATAGACATAAAATATTTAGAAAAGTACATTGCACTATTATAATATTTATGTGTGTTCAAAGATAACCTCGATAAATTACGCATTTATAACGTCCGTTTATAGTAACTAGGAACTTTTTTCCGATCTGTATGAATAATACAAAAAAAAAATCGAAAAAAACACTGTAACTATGCTTGGCGTCACAAGTGATCGTTCAGCGATGGAAAACTCAAGATTAAATATTCAACAACGCGATATGCAGGCAGCTGGACTGTATAGGTGGTTTTTTGTTCATCCCTAGTGAATAGAGAAAAACGCCAAGCAGGATTGGATGAGTAGGAGGGGGTGTAAATCATGAATGCACAGAGGAAATAAAAGGGAATATTTTTCTAGCTGTCAGTAAGAACTCGAGCGTAAGCACAGGATGTTCTCGTGTGTATGATGTGTATATCCCCTGACCATTGATCGTACACGTACGACTACGACATATAATTGTTATAAAAACGCGAAGGTATTGAAGATAGAAAAAAGAAAATAATAGAACATGTGTTCCTACGTAAATTGCAAGAAAATACGTTCATAAAAAGATTCAAAAAAAATGCAAACAAGAATAATAATAATAAATAAATAATAACGTAGGACGGTTCGTTTCGCGTTTCGCTCACGGTCGCCAGGATTTTAATGGCCGTTATTAAGAATAATGACTCGGGACCGGAAGGTTATATAACCAACACGCTGCTACATATTCATGAGCTTAAGTGATTCGGCCAATGTCTTCCCTGGGATAGAACGCTGAGGCACGAAACACTTGTGTGCTACTGATGGCTAATGCCATTCTGATAATATTCATTTATAAAAAATAACATAAATATCAAATTCTCAAACAATATTGAAATCTGCACAGTCTGCGTTTGATGGAATTTCATTATCAGTTGGGTTCATGTCCCCTCGTTCAAAACAATACTAAATTATTAGTATTGTTTTGAACGAAAAGCTGGGATGATGAAGGATATCAGCAGCGGAATATTTATTAAAAAATTTGAACATGATTTTATTATTTGTTTCTTTTTGAAATTTCTATTTAGAATATTTGCTTGGATTTTTCTTCTTCTTTCAAGTGTCTATTTTTATACACTTAACCAAATGGAATCCATCATACCGAATTCTTCTAATTATGAAGAAGATTTAAACATTTACAAACTATTCAGATTTGACCGGCACTGATTGGGCGAAAAACAATGCAGCGAAATAATCAGAATATACGAGAATGGATAATCGATAATAATGAAAAAGTGACAGAAAAAAACATGAATGCACAAACATACGAATCACAATGGAGTATTTCATCGCCATAACATTTGCGAAGCATTTCAGACATTGATCGTTATTATTCTTTTTTTTTTAAATCCTTAACAACCATTTGCAGTCAAGTACTGAATATAATGACACACAAATGGTTTTACGTATTTTCATTATTTCATTATAAACATGTCCATTTCCCTTTAGAAAAATATTCACAACATGTTATGTAATAAATATCTAATGAAAAATCCATCTCATTTAGTTGAAAGAAAATGATTCGGTGTTACTAGTGAAAAAAAAACTGGAAAACCATAATTAGTTCCTATTTTCCTTCTGAAAATCAAACATTAATTGTTACACACTGAATTTTGAACTGAATAAAACAATCTTTGCATCACACTCATATTTTCCTCATTGTTGTGAACAAAAGATCATTGCAACCGTTGAAAATTGCATTTTTCATCCACTTTACTCTGATAAAAAATAAATTCTTGATACAATTTAACTTATGATTCTCATACTTCCCATTTTAGCTGTATATGAAAATATAGGGGGTGTAAATACTCGTCAAACATAGTGAACATTAGTGTAATCGGCAGTCTCGTGTATTTATTCAAAGTCGACATCTTCGAGATTATCATGCACATAATACTGTAGCCAATTACGATATAAGTCAGATGATTAACGACCATTTCGTGTCACAACAATCACGTCACAACAATCAGTAATCATATGTCACTGTCTTTAATAAAATATTTGATTATATTTCCAAGTCAGCTATTCTTCCAACTCTTGCATCATAAATTAGTTATATCACCATATATAATTCGTCCATCGATGAAAGTGAGGAAATGTCAGTTTCAATAGTGGTGTACATTACATATTACACGATTCACAACACGGATATATTCGCTTGTTTGCCAAATGATAAATATTATGAACATTTGCAAGTGTGTATATATGTGTTCTTGATAGTACAAAGTAAAAAAAATAGACATGCCATTCACATTTGAACAGCTGGTCGCGTGTGTGACTCAAAAGATTGGGGTGCCGATACGCTTGTCGTACACTGTCGAGTGGTGGGTATAGAATCGCTTATCCCTCTTGCAGCACATTACCACGCGCTACATTTAGTTCGAGCCTTTAATTCAACGACGAGTTAAACTTTACACGAGTGGCATTTAGCTCTCAGTCTCAGGATGTTCGATTGCCGCCTGTCGTAACCACAAATTAAAGTAATGCTCAAGTACGGTGCCACGAAAGAAGTTCAATCTGATGAATCATAATAATATAAGACGCTTATAGAAGCATTTATGTGTGCGATTACGTTTGCCGTGATAACTTTCCATAAATTTTTTTTTGTCGATATAAAATATTATTATGTAAATACATCGTGATCGAATATTTTGAATATTTATTTTGTGAATTAATGGTGAAGAGTTTGGTCATTGATAAATAGTATGTAAGATGTGGTATTTTCAGTTAGATATTCAACAATTAAGAAGTGAAGAATTCTTTATCAACACAACTTTCATTCTAATTGTTTGGTCGTTTTTCGAATGATTTCAATAACTTTGGTATTCAACCCTCAACATCCACAAACAATTCGTCAATTTTTTACATCAATTTAATTCTTTTACTATTTTATTACTGTAATTGAAACTTGAATGCGAAATTTGTACCAGAATCTCTGATTTGAATTCTAATTAACTTCTATCAGTGGAATTCGATTTGCATCGACGAATCTCTGTATTATCGAGTACACTGTCAAACTGCAATTTCTCTGAGGTTGTCAACTCTTGTTGTAAGGTTGAGGGGATGAAGAACCCACAACGTTGTTTGTACAGCTTTGAGCGAAGTGTGTATAGGCGTTTGGGTGAGTCTGTTGAAACTTCGCTCGATGAAAAGTCAGTATGGAGGCGCTACGTTCTAAAACATAACGTTCAGTAAGAAGCTTCTACAGTGACATATCGCGTCTCAAGGAAAATATTATTGCTATTCACACGCTTATAAATTATAATAATTGAATGATTGAAACATTCTTGGAATTTCATGTAATACAAACAAATTTCTCCTTTTCTGTCGAGGGGTTTCATTGCGATCCCCTTCATGCATCGAGAAGAAATTCATTGCGTCATTCATTCTTGACATTGAATTGTTTTGCTTCAAAAAAGAAATTTATAAAACTGTACACTAACTGTATCTATTCAAGTTGTGTACTGAACGATGATGATTTGATATTACATTATTAAAAGTTATAATGTGGCTTCGTTTGCGTCAGGTGTTCAACAAAGAATGGCGCTAACAACTGAATTTTATCGTGAGAAATATTTTCTGTTATATGAATTTACGCGATGTAAGATAGTTACGTAACAATTCAATACCAGTGAGAGAGAAACAGCAATAAAGTTACTGAAGAAAAATTACCAAGGGCAGAATATTGTAAAGATTGAGAATGTTGGAATATTACCTTAACGTTGAAATCGCCACAACGGTATTCAGAAAATAAATTTCTCCGACGACATATAACTGTTATTTTTCCATTAATGCAGATGACGTACCCAGAATATTTTAAGGAAAAAAATCCGGAAGATCCAACAAAAATATAGGATTTATTTACGTTCTTAAAATATTGGGAAGATCTGATAACTTTGACGTGTTAGTTGATCATTAACATTCCCACGTCGAGCAGGATAAATTTTTACGTTTTATATCACTGTCATGAAAACAGATCGAAATTCACATTTAATGATCCCATCATAACCTTATCTAAAAATATTCCCCTTATCTGAATTTTAAAAGAGGTTTCTCTGAAACAACAAATATTCCCTGCCTTGTTTTTGATGCGATAATTTGCCAATAAACTCCAATTCATTCATGATTTTCCAGTAGTATTACTTTATGTTGGTGCATACCCTGCGAAAACTGAAATTGAAACTCGAGAATTAAATTCAAAAAGTCGCCTGACTTCATCAATGTAACTTTAATACACTTTTTATCATCGATTTAAAATCTGTAATTTGAGAGAAATCGTCGTGACGTAACATGAATTAGTACCTCTACGAAATATAAAGACCTGCAAAATAAGAAGGATGAAGAATTTTTCCAGCACAAAATTAATACAGATTATCTTCATACAAATAAAAAAAATATACATCATAAAAATTCGTACCTTTTGCTTTTTATACTAATGGTCTTCTCTTCAATTTTTTCATATTTTGTTGCTATGCTATTTTATACATTCAATGGTTTTTATCATGAATCTCGAGTGCGTCACTCATGAAATGATTTACGGAGTATTTGATGCACCTACTTTTCCACACACCATTATCTAAGTTTTTAATTATATACTATGTTCTGGAATTACTATAGTCTACTTACGAATCCCTCTCTCAAGCAAATGTTCATTATTGGAATACCACATTGAAAGCATTGCAGTTTATTAGGAGATTTTCTGATGGGACTTATACCTTTAGAACTTAATTCTCATGAGAATATTAGAGATTACCATCACAAACTGATAAAAGGTATTTTATTTTTCACGACCTCGAACTGCAAGAATGTACGTACGTCCATCTAGAGTAATTTCGTAACAAGATTGGTCGTAAGTCGATTTACAGTTTATTTATAAGTCTTGCAGACGAATATGTAGTGCATGTTCGATTTCCGGAGTTTCTCATTCCTACACTGAAAAAAAATACAACACATTTCCGACTACAGATTGACGGTAGTTCCACTCGTACGCAATTCCATTAAGGAATCATCGTTCGATTTCCTGCCACCATACAAAACACCATATTTTTTCATTCTTTCTTTTCCTACACCATCAAAAATTATTCGATAACAATATTTTGATCGAAATACTATATTACGAAACTTTCATTTCATATAATCAAATTGCTCCATGAATCATGATTTATGAGTATATCCAGAGGGTTTATCTCGGTGTTAAGATTGTCTGTGAGTCATTTATTGAGTGATATAAATGGCACTCAACAAAAATAGCTCTACTGTGAAAGATAGCGCCATCTAATATTTATCCTTGTTGACAATTGCATTGTGGGCGAAATAGAAATTATTGATTTTCATGAAGAATATTGGATATGTTAAAATACACAAAATAGTCTCGCATTATCATATTGTTCATTATTATTACGACGAGAATAACAGCTACATTCATCTTTCATGAACTGTTGTTATTAAATTGATTGTTTGTATAAAATAATGATCAATAAGGTTACGTATTGAGCACTCATTTTAACCAAGCTTGTTGACTTTTATTCTATTCTATCAGGTGATTGTATTCTGTTGTGATATAAATAAAATTTTCGCAGACACTTTTGTGGCAATTGTTGGCATATGGAATATCTTTGCTTGATGTGAATATTCAATATGCTTTCGAGATTATGTGTCATGGCATCATGATGAATGTGCAGATCCATTTTTACGGGATAATCCGTTGTCCTGATGATAATCAATGAATCACATCGAGTTTCTACAATCCAGTAATTTATATCCTACTCATTTTATATATCTGTTTTCAGAGATATTCGGAATCGTTGCAAAAGCCATACTTTTCTCTCAGAACACTGATCATTCGGAGAGTTTAATCCATTATCCATTTGTCTATCACGAAATGTTGGAATCAAATCAAGTTCGTCAAAGTCTTATATCTAGATAGCTTCGGCTTCACGTGAAATTCTCTAGCGTAAATGGGAAACGCTAATCTACAAACTTCTCGCACGAACCACATTGCAAAATCTCTCATTTGATACTAGTTGAGTGAGCAAAGTGTATCTCTAAACACAATTTTACTCTGTAAGAAAATTTATCTTTCAATGCTACAATGTTCTTGTTTTTCATGATTATGTTTCAGATCAGTCAAAATTTTATGAATGTGTCAATATTAGGAAAGTAATTATAACATTTTGTGGGAAGAGTTTATTTTTTTCAGCGTCACCAAGATAATATTATTTTCAACAAGTTTAGTTTTTCTTTTGCAATTATTTTTTTTCCCCAACGTGTCGATCTAAAATTTTGCATATATGTTATTAACGTTCGGGTAAATATTGGACCGAAATTGTTTGTAACCGTATCAGCAACTTTTCTCCTATTTTTTTTTTGTTTCTAGTTGATCATTTTCAGTTTTTCGTAACACCCTATCAATCTGAAATTCTGCATATATGATACCGGTCGGGTAAATATCAAACAAATATTTTTATAATCATAGATGAAAATTTTTGTTCCGTTCGATATCCATTCACCAATTTTGCTTTATTTTCAAAGCTATCGATATAAAATTTTGCATATTTCTCATCAACGTTCTGACAGACAGTGGATCAAAATTTCTATCATTATATTAAGAGCTTTCTAGTTTGCATTTTTTCCTTTTTCATTTTTATGAATATTAATGGTATCACCATTATTATGTATCTGTGAAAATCTAAAACAAATTGCGAATTTTTTTAATATAAAAAATTCGTAGAGCAAAACTATAAAAGAATTCGAACTAGAATTACTGATAATAAATCCGTGAATACATATTGAAGCTGGTGATGCAGCTCATCTTCATCTCATGGTGAAATTTCCGTTCTATATTGGTTTACTGTTAACTAATCAGTTTGCAACTCAAACATTTTCTCTTTAATTAAGCAACATCAGATGTTATAACAACTCTTTAGTCGATTACACGTTCCCAATAAAAGAAAATTGAATCATAAAAAGGGGTTAGGGAATTGAATCATAAAAGTTGTTATCAATTCTTTGAGTGAAATAATGGTGAGTAGGATCGTTATTGAATCTACTGTTGATTCATTGTTAATAAAATGTTGTTCCAATTTCTTATTTTAAATAACATAGCATGAAGCATCTAATTTCTTCGTGGGGACAATGAATGATTTCTTAATATTACGAATTTTAGTATCATTCACCATAAGCAACAGATCAATATTTATAATTAAAATATTATTTTATTAAACAAAAAAATAAATAACTCAACATTTATTCGTGTCACCAATGACAGTTTCCAGTTTTTATGAGATATTGTAGCTGAATAGGATATTGATCGGTAGTGTCTTAATTATCCTCGACCTCAAATTAGTCTATTGGATTGAATACAAAACAATTTTCAGTAAATCTTTTGATGAATCTGGAACTATCATGAATTAATTCCTCTCTTCAAATTACCCAAGTCTCATTAATTCATCGATCCATCTAGTATAAAGTAAAACTGTAAATAATGTGACTTCTTTGCTAACGTCCAAACGACAACTTTTGTGCACTAGAGTAAGAAAACAATACAAAATACATCCTCTCATTCTACAATCTATGTATGTCTAACTGTATCTTCACATATACCGAAACCATCATGTTGCTATAAAGACCAATCGATTTTATATTGAATGTAGGACGCAGTAACGTATGTTTCCACATTTGTGTCATATATTTGAATCAAGATTGATGGAGAATTACCAAAATATCTCTGTAATCTATTCGAATAAAAAAACACTCACACACACACACATTGAACGCTCGAAACTAATTAGTACCAGCCAATTGCACATGAAAATTTAACAAAATATTCACAATAATCCACGCTTTCCGCCAATTCTCACAGATTTTATAATCAGTAAAAATAATTGAAACGATACAATACATCCTGTGCTTCTCCAGCGTTTCCCATACAAATATCCAATTAAATTGCATCGACAGTGATCCCAATAACATAAATGAATTTGTTTCAATGCTGACTCAATATAGAAAAACACATAAATATCGCAGTAATAATACGGACGCTTTTGGAAATCACATGAATTGGTAAGTTTTGAAAAAGGCGTCCCACTAGTGGAAACAGGTCGGTCGAGACTCGGTATCTGGATCTAGCACGACCATCACGCCGATTCCACTGGCAGCACGAGCATAGTCACGCTAGCACTACTAATTGCATGTCCGACCAAAGTATATCACTACTACTAGCATGGTGCTGTGCATCTCTGCCTCTCTTCCTCTTCACTCTTCCTCTTCCTCTCACCCCTATGCATTCTATGTAGATTCTCTAGGCAGTCTAGGCGTTGTCGCCTGCCGTCGTGTAGATTCGTCGACACACGTGCTATTCGGTATTCTCGCTCTAGCTTCTGCTTCCTCCCCTCCACCCGTTTCAACGCCGCACCTTTCCTTTCCACGTTCTATCGTCACTTCGCTCCACGCTCTTACCATTACTCCTATCCCACATAAAGCTAGAGAAGCACGAACATCTAAAATCTCCATCCACTCGTTCTCCTTCTTCGCCTTTTCCCCATTTTCTCCTTCGCTCTTGCGTATTTTCTCACTTTCTCTCGTTTTCTCTACTTCGTTTTTTTTCATTTTTATTTTCCCTTATATGACTTCCTCTCCATATTTTTTCCCCTGTTACACTGTATAGAGCACACGAGAAACATAACCATTGGCTCCTTTCAAGCTCGTATTATGGCTTTATTCCACAGTGTCTACTATTTTTATTGGATCCAAACGGGCACTGGATTGGTTGTACAATGCAAGATGTTGAACAATACTTAATCCGTTGCGAGTTTCGATTTCTACGTGTTGACACGTATTTTGAATTCATCTGGTTAACCGATGTGTTAAATTTCCTGTTTGTGGTTTCAACCAATATTGCATTGAATTGAACAGTGAGTGTGTGAAAGAGGATTGATAATCACATACAATATATTATACAACTGGTACAAAATTCAGTAGACAAAATCTGTTTGCTTATTCGAAAGTCGATTTTGCTTTCTCCACCACTATAAGGGAAAGGTTTCAAGGATGTATATTAATCTAAACGATACACTCTATTTTTTTTATGGTTTTTATTATTATTGCTATGAGTAGACACTAATAGAGACGTGTGATGTGTTTTCAAATTCATTAGTATAATCAGCCAGACAATCATCCGAATCCACATTGACATGTGAACACTCCCAGAAGTTTGATTAATTCATTTTAGGCCAAAAAATATTTTTTGATGGAGAGGGACACATTCAAGGAACCCTGTAGAGTAGGAGGCATAATTTTATGTAATACACAAACGTCACAAAAATAATTATATGTTACGTGAATATTATATGTGACTCGACGATGGTGGTGTATACCCTAAGCTTTATATTTCTCACCCCATTTGCTTATACAGCTACTGAGCATAGAATAAACATACTTTTAATGAATTATTGAGTCGATATCTAAATATTGTAAAGAAAAAATAATAACGAAACATTATTGGACTATAGATATACTTACGTCCTCATAAAAAAAAAGTCAATATCTCGACACAATTCACTATACATATATGAATCATATCATTATATTTTCTCTATGTACATTTTACATAACCCATCAATGTATTTTCCAGTATATTTTCATCACGACAATTGTTGAGTGCAGTTCACGTATAGTAGTTTGTACTTTGAAGTGCTGACCACTTCAAATAGCCGGAAATTTGGAAAAGTTGTGAGAACGGCTACCGTGGTTTTTCCTTTCCCTTTTATAACGACCAGTCAATTCTCACGTCATCAAGGGGAACAAAAAGAAAATTTATATGAAACAGAATGCAAGAGAGAATAAAATGAATAATAGAGTGATAATTAAAAGTGAAATTTATATCAAGAGATAGAACGACAATGTGAATAAAGGTAGAAAAAAAATAGGAAGATGAAAAAATACTTGAATAACTTTGCAAGGATTCACAGCTTATGATTAAGTGATGTATATATATATCTTACTTTTATATGTACACATATATATATTTATATACATGAAAGTAGTGATTAAGAAGAAACAATGATTTGTTGAGATTGGTCAGCTGAGATTGTTCCATTCTTAATGATTAACGATCACTGTGGTATTCATTATTCTTTCGGTCCCTATAACTTCTTGCAGTCTTATTTCATATGTCACATTCACTGAGTTCAGTGTACCACTGAATATCGATGTTCTTACGTCACGAACACGAGTGAATGATTACGCTTTTCGGCATTTATTATTGAACGAAAAATACTGAGATTAAATGTGAATGTTTTCAACTGACTTTCGTGATCTTGAGTGTATACCACAGAGTGTTGAAATAAATTATTGATTCTTCACCAACGAAAGCTTCAGATTCTTGAGTGACTGCCGATTGCTATTGAAAGTGGGTATTGAACTTGCAATTCAACACCAGCTTCGTACGAAAGCGATTGTAAATTTACTGCCAGATGATATTCTTGCGTGAGGTCTCATGAGAGCTTTGATGTTCAAGAAAGATCTACCAGTCACAATTCAAATGTATCACTTTTCATTTTCGATGAGTTCTACTACTTAAACAGCCACGGCACACTGATTATCCATTAGATTTGTGCTTTATTCAACTGAAACTGAGACATTTTTTAGATAAAAATGATTGAAAATCGCAATAAAAGTTATTCGATGACTTTAAGAATGTGATCAAACACTGAGACTTTACTTTATATTCGCTGTAAAGATTATTAATTAAAAAGTGTGTGCTATTCTATATGTCTTGCCCTCTTGTTTTATAAATTTATAGTCATTTTTCCGAATGAATTGTGTGAAATAAACATTTTTCTTCCCCCACAGTCAACATAAAATAAAAACGACATTGACTTAACGTAAATACATGGGAAATATACAGAAATTCCTGAATGCTTAATTCTTGATTGTCCAATGAATTGTCCATGAGAAAACCCAGCCTTTTGTTAGTAAAAAATCATCATGAGCGAAGTAATCTAGAACGTCCAACTATTTTCTTAATTATCGCATTGTACCCACTCTTTGCTGCTAAATAGAATAATCCAAAATTAAATAGTATAAAGCGAGCGAATGAGCTGACGTCATGCAAACGTCAAAACTGTAGATGTTAAGAGGCTTTGCAGCTCGTCACTTGACTTCTCAGTGAACCTTTGTTCATTTAACTCAACTTTTACAGGAGGTTTGTTTGTTTATTATAAAAATGGGAAGGAAAACTTTGGTGTAACTTTTATGTAGTTTCAACTAAATTTCCACTCTAGTTAGTATAATCGTCATTATATAAAGAATTCATATTCAGAAAAATGTCTCCATTAATGCTACTTGGAAATTTACGTTTTATTTTGTTTACTTCACATTAATGTGAAAGTAGAAACCGGCGTGACAATGACAAGACTCAAAGCCCGGCAAAATCTAAATAATATCACAAATATTATTTTTTTTTTCTTCGAGTAGGAAATTGATAGTTGAAACTACTCAACAATTCAGTTTTCCATTCCCACTCACTGAATTGATTTCAAGCTTTAATTATTACTCTGTTTCTTCATTATATTGGACGCTCTTCACAGTGTGATCAACACTCAGATTGAAATACAACAAAATTCCGTTTCATTCTTGGGAATATACATAAATCCTCTACAGGCACATAATTGGATGAATTTAACTACACATGATCGAACAATGGAAAATTATTGCATGGTCAGTTGCAAAAAGATATTTCACGCTTGTTTGTCAATCATCTCGACAACATTATAATCATCAAAGTGGAATGTAGTGGAAATGTTTCATACCGTGTGCGTGATCATACCGTAATACAATATAATCTAAACATAATATTATACTATGGTGCGAGTATACTCATGATAACGAAGCGCGCACGGTTAATCACACATTTAATTTATGTCGATTAACGATTACGTTCTGGCGATTCAATAAAATCTCACAATGCCCATGATTATCGTAAAATGTGTGCGAGTGAGCTACGCATGACGATAACTGATTCAATATTTAATGCCGAGTCAGTAGCTTGCGAATACGTTGGATGAATAGAGAAAACCACATGTGAAACTATACGTCATTTACCTAGCAAGATAGTTTATACATATACATTCATAAACTATCGTTAACATATACGTATTATACATTCATATATTTTTTACATAACCTTATATTTATCGAATGTATATATAAAGCATATCGAAACTACCATCCGCTCACAAATAATTCTATGCATAGAGTGGAGGGGTTCACCCTTCGAGGGTGTTCAGCTTTCCAATTCCGATGTATGTATGAATATATATATATAGCTTTTGGTGTAACGGAAGAGATCACAATACAGATACGCATTGTTACAATTTTTGCATCTGCATATTTAATACAAAAAGTATTATTTCCTGATTTTATAGCATTTTTTTAAATTATTGGATTCAACTCGAAGTTCAATTCGAAATATAAATGTTATCTTTATTCTGAATAGTTTTGTTAATCGTGAGAAAATGTATAATAATTGTGATAATGGGTATTTGTTTATTAATATATATACTGAAAATAGTTGTGAATTGGTTTGTTTATCGAATACGCTATAAAAATTGTAAACAAAATTTGATACGCAATGACAGAGGTGACGATGTTTTGATGATCGAATTTGTTTGTCTATATAAAGACACGCATGTTTATAAATACAATGAACTTGTAGTGTTGAAAATTCAATTAGTTGAAAGTTTATCGTACCAATGACTGTAGCAATACTGAGAACTAGGCAGGATGACTTGCTTTGAATATACTCATGAAAGATCGCGGAGAATAGGGCAAATTTCCAAAGTCTTAATGAGAGTGGAATACAGTTCATTCGGTGTAGTTGTATGATACAATGTGTGAGAGATGAACGTGGGTACACCAAGTTCAGTACAACTTTACTAAATTTAGTTTATTTCACAACGTATTCATATGAAATAATTAATAAGCAAAAGCAAACAATATTTTATCTTTGATCTATTTCTAATGCAATATTTTTTATCTCAATCAATATTGGCGGTTAATCAATCAATTGTGGATTATCCTTTTGAAATTTGTATTATTGATTCTTCAGTCACGTTATACATAAAGTAGGTACCCGAATGCCTGTCAGATAAACATTGAGACATGAGCAATTCAAGTTGTAATTCAATAAGTTTTTCAATTTCGACTTCAATATTTGTTTATTTTTTACCACACTGTGTGCACTCAATTTTCCTTACAAAAAAAAAGTCACCCCCCTCCAACCAACAATTTTGTGTTCTGCAACACGTAATATCCCAGGCTAAAATTCCTATTTTACGACTAATACTGACAAATCTCTCTACTTGTTATTCATCCCCTATCGTCTGAATTATAATGGCAGCTTCCACTTTTGCTTTTTTTCCTGATTCATTGCCATGGAAAAAAAAAAAAATACGAGGAAAATAGAAATAGTAAATAAACATGAAAAGAAAAAATACAATGGAATAATAAATGGAGAAGAAAAAAGGTGGAAATTCAATGTTGAATTATGATCGCAGTTGAATGATAAATTCAAAAAGATTTTTTAGCATGTATTGCGTACCGATGCATGAATGGGCTTTTGTAAACAAGTTCACTGTACACACATTGACGTTTCCACTAACATATGCTGTGGAGCTTAAGTCGATATTTAACTATGGAATCGCATTGAGAGATAGTCTATCTGCTATTGGCCCCAACTATATGTTGGTATGGTGGTAGTGATCGATGAATATACAACGAATACGCGGCATTAGCAAGTTAAATCGTGCCTGGACGAAGAAGAGATGTTGTCGGGAAAACACGTCATCCAAACTACCCAACGACACCCGACGACCCGTTCCACCGCGTGCACCACGTTAAACAACGCCGCAGGCTCGACGAATGGGGAGTCAGAGGGAAGGATAAATGAGAGAATGGAAAGGGGTGCAAGAGTAAAAGGTAGAGAGAGCGATAATGAGATATATGTAGTATAAACGAAGAGGAAAAGAGAGGAAATGGTTGCGCATGGGACAAACCTGTTGGCTCGTTTGTAACTATTTGTCTTGCATCATATTTATCGTGGTGGAGCGCAGCTGAACACGAATAGCCAACGTGCATTTATGCATTCAAAATACTCGAAAATAATTCCAATGTGTGTTTAATTATATTTTGAATGTTCTCAATGGCGAATAATATGTGATGATTTAGATTCTGGTGGAAATCTAACCGGGTGTTTTCTATTTCATATCAGCACAATTCTCTATTTTCACGATTCGATTTGAGGCGGGGGAAAATTTTGTGGATAATAATGGCGTAATGAGTGGACTAATTATTCTAGGTATTGTTTAGAATTTTTCTCGTTTAAATAGACACTGCAAAGATCGGATTATGGAAGGGGGATAAAATATCTGTTGTCTTTTAATTGTAAGTATTATTCGGCAGTAGTATAGATCAACCTATGATGAGCCAATACAGTTACATGATATGAATGATAGAGTTTTCGTTTTGGAATATTCATTTGGCATGACAGTAACTGTCTGTACTAAGAAGAAATACTATATATTAATGTGATTATGAATATTTATCACCTTCTCAATTCGCTCCACTAGTGTATACAAAATTTTTGATTTAGTTAAATATAATCAAAACATGAGAATTTTTTCAGATTTCTGAAAAATACTTAATACACCTACGCTAATATTGATAAATAAAACTTCGCACATGAATAGAGATTTCTGACTTGAACTATAATATTCCAATTTTCAGAATATTTTCTGATTCAGTTAGAATTTATAGAATAAATAAATTCAACAATGGTTTAAAAATAATGATGCGGTTATAAATGATTTATGAACATCTCTAAAATTGAATTTTTAACGCACTGGATTCACTGAATTTCGTCACGCAATATGTTAACATATAAAAATAAAATAAAAGAGTGTGCACTAAGCTTGGAAATGAGAAATAGTGTAAAAATTTGAAATGGTCGATTTTAACGTCAGACACCAATACAATGCCGCTATATCTCCTTACGAGCAAGAGCATTAATCCTCTGGAGTCCCGATAGCTCCATGATTTTTTGCTGCGCCCAAGAACACGCGACCATTCTGACCCCAGAAGGGCTGTCCACCGAGAAGTCTCAGCCAATTTTATCACCCCGACGTGCCGTTTGTCTCTTTTTACTCACCCGCAGTCGCCCCATATATATTCTCCATCTTCGCGTATTCTTTTGGCTTACTTGCTTCACACGACGATTCTGAAATTTTATTGTCGATCGTGAGTTTACGATCACCAACCCATTTTATTTTCGTTTACTCCCCTTTTTCTAGTGTATCTATAGATTTGTTTTGCGATGGGTATACTCTCCGCTTGATCCTTAAAAATGAATTTCGACGTGTTGACATAGTGATGACATAACATTGGGAAAATGTTGGGAAATAAATTGTAAGAAATTCACTTTCAATGTTAAATATGATTTTTTTTGTTAATTCTGCTTCACGCAATAATCGCAATTGAAAATTTAATACCAAATAGTCAATAAAAATAATTCGATTAAAAGAGAATATACAAACTGTCACACAAAGAAAATTATGATGATTTTTAAAACAAAAAAGAGCAATTGATAAATATAATATCTGCTGAATTGAATTACATCTCTGCATAAAACGTATCCAAACTCCTAACATAATCATATTTCAATTGTCAGAAATAAGAATTTGACACATACGATCACAAGAAAATAAGAAAAGGAAAAGAAAAACAGAAGAAATGCTTTAGCTTTTTATTCAGTTCAATATGTCATGTCAAATCCAGAAGATTGATACATTCCACTTATTTTTTCACTTTATGAATCAATTCCTCCAACAAAGAATTATCATCGACAAATGATAATTCCCAAGTTCTCGTTTTATCAACTGTCAAAAAACAAAAAAATTCAATAAATTCCAGTATAAGAATGAAATCATGAAAATATATCGACGCAATAGACATTCTCATCTTCCTTGAGTAGTTCATGCAACTCGCATACATCCAAATAATTCTGATTCTTCCAACAAAGTTTTCGTCTGTATAAAAATTGAAGTTACAGCAATGTATTATGCGCACACAGTGAAAAAATACATCTATACACACACGCACATACATACATACATTATACATCTCTTCAATATTTTCAAATTCCATCGTGCCGCCAATTTCATTCTGCCTGGAGCTCAGATACTTATATTGCATGATGGCATGATATCTATTTCCACCAGCATAAAACCGGTGGACTTTTGTGAAATAAACATTCCTACATTTCTGATACCACTTATACATATACATAAATACATCCATGTCCATATATGTATCTGCATATGGTATTAGATTGCATATATGCCCGTGTCATTTCTATACAGTGAAACGTCAAACAATTGAGAGAAAGTAAAGTATTATCGAGTCAGCAAAATATTTCATTGCAATTCGATACGCCCACAGTTGGACTATATCGTTTTCCGTTTTCACCCCTATTCTCATACAGAAATCCTCTACATTACATAGTTCATACATATACCCACTCGAATATGTATATACATTTATACTATTCTCTTTCCCTTTCTCTCCCAAACTCATAATTTCTTATCGCAGCTCTTGGTGCTACTAGCGCATTGCTGCCGGGGTATGTTAAGCTAGTTATGGTGTAACTCGAAAGCCATATATATATATTTATACACACTATTCCAGCTCTCACGGTCCAACCGCTTCCGCTCGCGGGCTTGTAAAGCAGCTCGAGACTCGTGCGCGTTGCTGGAAAGTACACATAACCAACCGCAATAGAGTTATAGTGTATATACAGAGGAAAGGGGTCGACTTAAAGGATTCACCCTTACCTACTCTATATATACATTGCAGATATATATAAGTGTTGTTGGAATAGTATGTCTATATACGAATACCGCAAGTCACACTGCACACATGAGTGCACACGTTTATATATACATGTGTGTATGAAGAGAAAAAAAAATACCAAAAGTTTCAGTAAATAAATAATAAGTGGAAATTGGAGTTGGAAATGTCAAATAGATAGTCGGGGAAATGTTCACATCGAGAGAGACTATTTGTATGTATGATATGGCAGATCGGTTTTACATTGCGATGGAATTGTGGGTCAGAATGATTCGATGGGATTGAGGAAGAAATAAAAATGTTGAATGGGAGTTATCTGTGGGGGAATGTGAATAGAGGATCGGAGTGTGATGTTTTTTTTTTTCATTTAGAGATTTCGGATTATTTCTGGGTGAGCTTTGATAACCCTGTTTTGTTAATTTTGTATGAAAATAGACAATGATAGGTTTATTTTCAGTGTGGTGTACAATATTTATTTATTACAATGTGATTTATTGGTTGTGATTTTGTGTTATGGCAATTTATGCATTTTAGAGAGAAATGTGTGGAAATGATTGTAGCAAATAAATATTATTTGAGCTGACTATTCAGAGTTTGAAGTACCTGTGCTTTTTCTCGTTCTTTGTAGAAATGATCAACGCGTCACAACTTTTAATATAAACTATTATCTTTGTGTAGAACGAAATGGCGAGAGGAGTCACTGCGTTACAGTTTTTTGAAGTTTTATCAGTGAGTTTTAATAGTTTAAAACTATGGATAAGTACACGTCTGCCAATGGTGACTATATAAGAGAAGAATGTAATTAAAAATGAATTTAATAACCGTGTCTTTATGAAATGATTGGATTTCAGAGATTAATTAAATATAATGAAGTGAAGATAAAATATTCTTTTTTTTATTTCAGTCGTCGCGCATTGTCGCAAAAATTTCACTCGCAAAATATTGATTGCACAATTTTTAGGGTTCAGATTAGTACATAAAAATAAATTTCAAATTATTATATATGCGATATTATTTCCGAGTTCTCCAGCAGATATAGATCTTTCATTATATAAAACTAGGATTAATGAAACGTTAAACGATTTTTCATTAAATATTTTAATTCATGAAGATAAGTCAATTCATCTAACTCTAAAATACCTCCGAGAATTATCCAGTCTGCATCTCATACTAATAAAACATAATTTCCTCACTTCATTGCATTGATATAATTCCTATCTAAACTCAGGAAAGACATTGTCAACAAAATTTTTAAATGAAAATAATAAAAATGTCAAAACACTCTTAGCAATATTTTCATGCAGTTAATCAATCTCATTATCCAGAAATTTCACTTTCCAATCGATTTCTCATGTCCAACTTACCTATCTCAACATTATTCACCAGTCATCATCAAATAAAATTCTTCTTTACATATACCACATGTAGTCAGTTTCAGAAGTAAATAAGAACTGAATAAATGTATATGTATAAATAAAATTGCTGGATATATGGCTCCTATATATATAAGTATAAAAGGAAAAGTGATATTAAGTTTTTATATAGCGCGACTGACTTTATAAGTATAGATGTACATATATACATATAAAGTCAACTATACAGTATACATTCATAGGAGTGTGCGAAAGTTAAGAAACTCTGAAACTCAGCATCCTCCATCCGGCAACGACGCATAATTTGCCGCATATTGGTTGGCGGTTCGGAGAGAGGTTCTCGCACCCTACACATCGCACGTAGAACTCTCAGTGAAAATGAGGAAATATCGGGAAGTGTCGCGGAATATAGAGCGAGACGTATAAGAGATACAGGGGATGTGAAGGTGACATATCTTGTATTTATATAAAAATATATATATATATTTATATAATAAAATACCATACCCAATAATATTGAGCGTTTCGTGCGACATTGAAGAAGTGAAAAATCATATGGAATATCGAATCTTGTGACGTTGGGCTTTCAGAGTTGTGGGAAAATAGAAGCCCTCACTGTTGACTCATGGCAACGGCCCCAATCTCGCAATTTGACTCCGGGTGTGCGCGTCATGTTTAAGCGGCAATTCTGGCTTCCGTCAGGCAGATAGCGGCATCGCACTTCCCCTGTTGGATTGCCTCATGCACGCCTCCTAAACCGAAATCACCCCCTTCACACAACCTTACACTCCCTGAAGCTTGCATACATCGCAGTGCCTGGCCTTGACAGATAACGGCACCAATTCACATGCTTCAACGCGGCGACCTAACGCATATACCAGTCTATACATTTGTTTGTCATTATTGTCACATCCATTATCATAATTCTTAGAATAAACATTCAACTCTTTTGTATTAATATTCAGTTATTGAATTCATATTGATATCAAGTTGGTCGTAGTATTAGGTGGATTTTATTGATGAAGTATTGTTTGTGATTATTGGGGCTGTGTTTGGATAAATGTAGAATATAGTTACGTTGATGATATTATCATGCGGGTTGTGAATATGATGGGGACGTGATGGTATCTCATTGATTTTTGATTAATTGACATACTGGGACAACATTTATATTCATGGTGCAACATTGTTTATGAGCTATGATGATTTGAGATGTAGGGCGTGTGACATTCTTGACAATGTTATCGAGATCACTAATTTTGTTATAATTTCTATGACGTGTTTTCATAAGGGGTCAATCTTAATTTATAGTTATGTTTTTTTTTTTTGGGCACAACAATTCATTACTGTTGTCGATTTTTATGATATAATTGTGTGTTATTTATTTAAATAACTGAAATAACTCAATAAATTGAAAAATGAAGTGAAAATTATGATGACAGGATGTTAAATAAATATAAATTGCATTCAGGACATTGCAATGTGGATTGTGAAGTGATTTTATTTGCATCTTGAAATTGTATTAGAAAAAAATATTTTACATTCATTCAGTTGTTATTAAATGAAATTTCACTCGAATCAATTTTGAAGTTTCAAGGGTTGAATTAATTAAAACCGAGGAACTATTCAGTATAATATTTATTTATATTTGTATTTTAGGTAGAACAAATTTACGGATGATGAACACTGATATTTTTCAACAATTTCGGTTGAAATTGTGAATTTTAATTTGGATTCGAAGAATAGATTCATTCAAAATTTTAAAGGTAAATATTGTAATGATGGGGACATATTATATGAGAATTCATATACGATAAATAATTATTATTACTGTATTCTTGATTTATTCTATTTTCTGTTTACCCATCCATCAACAAAAAAGTTACAAATCCAATCAGATATTTTAAGCATTACATTCATCTTCAATATGTCTTGAAAATATGTGGGTGAAAGCGCTGTCTTGAGTTGTGATTGAATGAAAGATAAAATTCCTTTTCGTTTCGAGTGCTGGAATAGAACTAAAATTACATTTTTTCCCATCATCATTTGAACGGTACATTAGTAGAGTTCTTGTATTTCTATATAAAAACTCATAGTGCCCTGTTATCTTTGGCTGAATGAATGTATTTTCCACAACTGCAACGCTCACTCAGGCAATTGCAAGATTATTCTCACAAGACTATTTCTAGATTGAAATACGATAAAATCCAAAGTGCACTGAAAAATTATTGAGATGTCCATTGAATTCATGCCCCAGATTCTTTATATATCTATTTAAGCATTTCGCAATCCAGTCGTGTCAGTTTCATCGAATGAATTCAACTTTTAATTAATTACAAATGAATAGAGTTCACACAATTATAACACTCAAAGAAACATCACTTGTTCAAGTCACCAAATGCCCTCATGAACCACTATAAAATGATGTGTATTTTTGATGTCCATTAGATGATAATGGACAAGTCAAGAATTTGATTATCAAATATAATCAAATTTTCATGATAGACTGTGCCTCGCTGTTTGCACTTAATAGAGTAGAGAATAATAAACGAAGTCACGACATTATTTATTAGTCTATAGAAAGAAAAGTCGATGGGTATATGAATAACATAAGGCTTTATAGTTGGATGATCCAGATACCGAATATAAATGATATAACTTAACCATTGGATTATTGTTTGGGTTCGAAATCTTCGAAATGATTCAAGATATGAAACATTGGGAATTCTCGAATATACCTATACAGTCAATCAGAACCCAGAGAAATTGTCTGGAAAGAAAAATCTTTATTTTTTCTTGGTTCAGTGCCCAAGTATTCCAGTATATAATCACATCGTAAAGTGAAAAAAGGAAGAAAAAACAGGCAGGGAACGGAAAAAAAATTCAAAATTGAGAACGAACGATCATATCTCATTGCCCACAACAGTGTACACGCCCACTCTCGGTATACTTATCAGAATAAAATATATATATCGTCTCAATTCCAATAGAACGATCGTTGCTATTCGTGTGCCTGTGACTTTTATTTTTTTCCAATTCTCGATTTGAACCGAGGGAGGGGAGACCCTCCTTGTCGTTGTCCGACTCTCGTACTCGTGCTCACGTTCCCTACCCGATCTAAAAGGTGACATCAAGCGCACACGACTACGATGCTGTCTTCATTTTTTTGCTGATCAGCAAGATATATTACCACCAGACGAGGACGCGCCCCTTTCATAGATATACTATATATATACATAGATATATTCAGTTTAACTGTATATGTGTATGTATGTATATGTGCAGTACACAATTCAGACGTTAAATCGATGCCACATAATCGAATAAATTCAATACTCGGAATTGTATTACCAATAGACTGAAAGAAAGGAAATTGTTTTATTCAAATTTATAACCTTGTACAGTCGAAAGTATTGTTGATCAAGAGATTATTTTCTCACATTCAGGAAACTGTGTTCATTTTAGCAAATACAAACTGTTTAGAATAATATATCACTTTATATTTTTCTCCAATAACATTAAAAAGTTTTCAGAAAACTTAAGTTTGGTTAGTTTAGCAGTAAATTCTATCCACGAAGAATTATTATTAATTTGTATATTGTTACATTACAATATTGAAATTACAGTTTTCATATCAGTCAAACTCGTTCTCATTATTTATATACATTTTGCTATTTTTAGTATTCATAAATTTTTTAATTTATTCAAAAGCTAAAGTAGTGAAACTTTATGATTACACTCTGCAATTTCTTTTCAATTTGTTCTGTGTCCGTCGATATTTCCCCATCAAGTTTATTCTTTTCATGTGATTATTTCTTTTCCTACTCATAGACCATGAAAATTATGTTCAAGTAACTGTTCAAGAAGTGTTTGAGAACATATGAATTATTAGAATTTAAAGTTCATGTTTACAAATTTTTCAGTAAATTTACAATGCACTCGATTTTCAGATGCAGTTGGAACGATGAACTTATTTCATGTGGATATTTTCCGCTTTCATTCTCAAACTTTCCTTTTGATTGTCATTTTGGTGATTCACATCGAGCATAGCTGGATCAACGAATGCTCAACCCTCATGTCAATAACCAGAATTTCCCTAGATGTTCACTAGCCGGGTACCCAGATATACGAACTTCATTTAATACGCACAAACTTTTGAGTTGTCTTCCAAAATATATTTAACTGTAAGAGTTCAACTGAAAAATAATCGGTGGATTGATTCAAAAAAAAAAAAAAAAACATTTTAATGTTATCTAAATTGATGAATGAGAATGAAATCAATTACAAAACATTTCTTGACGTACATTTTATTTTCATATTCTCCTGATTTTATGCTACAAGTCACAATAGTAACTCGTAGTATCAAAACCTTTTTAAATTAATTCTTTAAAAAATTCTGATGATAAGAATTGTAGTCAAGAATGGCAAAGTTATACGAGAGAATTCATTTCAGAATTATCTTACATGAAAACGTCATTTGATCTGCTGCAATTTAACGTTATAGTCATCCCAATACATACGTTGTTTCCTACGACCAATCAATGTTATGTCCATAACCATTGTCGTCAATCGGAGACAGCTGTCAGCAAGCTGCGATGTTTTATATAGGAATGACCGCCGGAGATAATTTGTAGCCACGGCTTTCATTTTATTATCACCACAGATTGTATGATGTATTGATATTTGAATCATAGAATATTGGCATTTTCTTTCATTCCTGTTATGGAGCTGAGTGATTACTCAATAATGTCAATGTATCTTTTCTTCTTTTTTTGTGGTTCGGAATATGAAATTTCCTCACCAGCCACATGGAGCAAACGAAGAGCTGAAAGAATTGTCAATAATTCTCAATTGTCAATAAACAATTGGATATTTTTAATTCTGATTTGAAATTGAAATAGATGAAAAAAAAATTCAGCTAAAGACGCGGTACAGTTTTTCCGGAACGAGATATAACAAAATTATAATCCCCATTATTTTATATTTTTCACCATAATAATAATTATAATAGAAATTACATTCTTCATCTACCCTTTATCCGCATTGTCATAATCAAATTCAAATTCATCTCGTCATAAAATCGTTGGAAATAATCATAATCTTTTTATCCCGGACTGCCACTTTTCCTGTGTATGAAAATATGAGAAGAAATAGTTACGAACATGTATAAACATTTTTATTGAGCGAGTTATTCTCCAACGTCCGTAAAATATAATAGCACAATTAATTCACAAACTAATATTGATGATAAGGAGAAAAAAATAAAAATACCGCAATACGCAAGCAGTTGTTTAAAGTTAGCAATCTTCATTCAAGACTATAAATTATCAATTGAAATTAATTCGAAATGAAATACTTAATCAAGCATAATACTTTTATAATTCAACTAAAATTCATCCTTTTTTTTCCATTCATCGTTCGTACGGTCATTAAATATGAACGGAACGATGAAAGTTCGTTGACGATGGTATTGAAATATATTACGTGATTTTTATGAGTTAAATGTACGTTAACGATAATGATTATCCGAAAGTTTTCTTTCACTCTTTACATTTTACGATGTACTATAAAATCTATCTGGATATGTAGCAATGCTTCAACAACCATGGATAGTGACGAGGCTCATTTTATGTCAGTGCTATATCAAAGAGAAAATGAGAATAGCCGGCAACGCTATCGTTCACAAACACTATGCTCTTTGTAGATGTATTGAGAGCAGGAGCCAGCTCACCGTGGCCTCTTGATAGCGTCAATAGGCTAACGGTAACGTGTTTATGGCCGACGGCATCAGAATGCAGTACCAGGGACAAGAACACACCGATTAGAACGACCATGCCAGTATACAGCGAGATACTAACGTTTACTTCTATCCACAAAGGCGATGACATATACGGAAACATATAATAATTGACAAATTTGTGAATTTTTCCTCCGTAATATCTTCGAATATGATTCATTAGAATTTTTTTGTGATTTCTAGATCAGTGAAAATATATCTTTTTCTCCTCACTCATATAAATGTGATTTTTTAAAGAAGAAATGAATGTGCATGGTTGAAAGTTTATGTTTTAATATTATACATAAAGAAAGATGTAAAAAATTTCATAAGATGTTTGTTGCTTTCATTCAATTGTACTTTGAATTTAAGAATTCAATGCATTAGTAGCGTTTAACCGCATACACAGCGCCAATATATCGATATGTCGAATCTGAATTTTTTTTATTGAATGTTCTGCTTGCGAATATTGAAAATTTGAATTTTCCCAAACGCAACGAATAAAATATTGCTCTGCTATCACGTCATACATACATACATACATTGTTTAGCTGTTCATATCGCCCATGAATGCTTACGCCAGAGCTCGTTATATTGAATAAGATATTTTTGTGACATATAAATTTCATATTTTTATACACGAAATTTATTATTCACAAACATTTTTTTTATTGAATACAATTCATATATTCGTGGGTTGGAGCGTTTTATATCTTCAAGGGTAGTGGGATGTTATTGGAGTCTGGTTTTCCTATATTTCATGTTGAGTGGTGTGAAAATTTTTCCTGTATTTTTTTTTCATTCTCTATCTAGTCAAGTATTGAAGGCTGTGGATTTCAGTGACGACCCAGACCATGACCATGCAGAGGGTGAATGTAGAATATATTGATTTGTACTGAAGAAAATCCTTGCGTATTGTTCGAATGAATTGTTTTAATAGATTGGAATTGTTCCCGATCTGGGCAAGAAAAAAAAACCAGGAAATTCATTTATTTCCAAGCTTTGTAACCAAAATCCAGTCTTCAATAGAATCAATCTTTGTTTTTTATTTTTTTTTTTTTTATCAACTTCAACTTATTTCAATCTTTTTTTCCCGTCTACCAACAAAGTTATACAAATACATGAACTAGCAGGACATTATTGAAATACATGGAACGGAATAATATAACTCGTTGAAACAGGCAGATAGGAATGCTCACGTACACAGTAGAAGAGGATGTACCGCAGTTAAAATAAGATGAAAAAACCGGTGGGAAATAAAATAAAAAGAGGTAAAAAAAAAACAGAAACTGTAAAAACAACAACTCACCGGTGACGACAAACTTTCAATCAATCGCAGTACCCGGCGTTGCAAGCATAGTAACGGCACTTGTACGAGGGCGGAGTGAGCAGCAAAGGGGTGAGGCAGACCAACGGACGCGCAGTGGTCGTGGATTTATTTGGTCGGACAGGAAACACTGACGTACCACCGCACAAGAGCGAATTTCATGACGACAGAATATATATAGGAGAGAGCAACGAGGTATGTGTATGTACGTCGTGTATTTTGGCGGGCAATGGAGAACAGGACACTTGACAGTTGCGAAACCAATACACAATCGAAGAACGATAACACATATGCAAATTAATCGTAACACAAGAATACGGAAATGTCACGAATAAAATCTATGACACTTATTTATTTTACTCGTGAGGAAATATCGTCCAGAGAAGTATTATAAACTAAGAAGAAAATTTTTAATAGTGTAATTTCTATATCATTCAATTTATGTCAGCTAAAATGTGTTAATATACTTTGAACTTTCATGAAACCAATTGTGTTCTTGTTTGACTCGGATCGCGTGTCAGCGGCTTTTCCGGTGGAATCTGGAAGTGACACCACAAGTGACGGGTAATTATCTAGTGTTTCTAATATTGATTATTCTACCGAACATCTTCGAATAGATGTTGATTCCGCCAAAACATTTGATATTTACCCAAATGAAACATTAATTGAACTTTTGTTTATAAATCTATTCACTATGAGTGATTATTTTCAATATTAAACAAATTCACTTCTCACTGTAGTCTAATTTTCAATAAATGTTCAATCGAATTGAAAAATCGTAGAATAGTTGAAACACTTGTTGCATCTGTTTTTATGATCTTAAAAATTGATCATTTCTTACATAAATATATTGATAGAAATACGTTTCTAAAGGACTCTCGCCAGTTTTCTTTGTATAAATATTGCAACACAATCACTTCGTCAATTTGTTGTGTACAATCCGTTTTTTTTTTCTTGAATTTGTTTACCGCGTTAAAAATACAGGTTTTATGTACACAAAAGTATTACTGTATCATTCTTGCCGGTTTATGATTAGGAAAGTAGAAAATTCTAGAGACTGAATATGAATAGAAAAGAAGCAGAAGTGGAAATCAGTGAAAAGTATTTGAATATATAAAATACAAAAAGGGAGATTGAAATAAAGCAAAAGTTTTCGACAACAATTACTGACACCTCAGTAAGATTTTTTCATTTCATTTCAAATAAATAAATAAATAATAAAATGAAATAAAGAGGTGAAATGTTATATATTATTGTGTACATCAATTACATGTATTATCGTATGAAAATTACACCATTCTAAAATTTCCACTGGAATAATTATTATAATTATAGTCATCAGTCTTCACGGAGGGACATAAATTTGAACTTGTTTGCGTTCATTTCAACCATTACAGTGTAAAAAAAACTCAATTTTCGTGCGATTTATAATGAGTTTTTAAATCTCATCATCCTCATATAAAAATGTGTTAATAGAGTCTACACAGCTCGCCCACATGAAATGTATAAATAGGACGCACTTGTTAATGAATAGCAGTGTATATTCATGACAAAAATAATAATATCATTTGATATTTCACACCTTTAAAGTAGTCTCGTATCTCATTGTTGTGAATAGCAATTGCAGCAATCCTCTATGTAGCAAAACTTGGTAGTATATAGAGCTTATATTACTATCTGTAACGTTTTCTCGTCCAGCGCTCTCAAAAGGATTTCTGACGCTTCAGTGTTACTATACAGCGATGTATAACACCCTTTCACGCAAACATGCTAGATTCACAAATTATATATGTGTGTATATGGGAACATGTAGGTATACATTTACTGACGATACGGTTGTGAAGGAGAAAAAAAAAATTGAAAACGGATGAAAAAAAAGAAAAGTAGAGAGAGGAAACGTAGAGTGGGTGAGAACGAGAGGGGATAGTGAGTGCAAAAATATGGGAGGAAAACGAGCAAGTGCACCTGAAGAAAAAGTAGAGGAAAGAGAAGAAAAATATACGGAAGAATTGCGGAACAATAAAATGAGAGAAGAGAGAAGAATAAAGAAGCGACGGCTGGTGCGAAAGTAGCGCAGTCTGACAGTATATACTATCGTTGTTGCGGGAGGAGCTCGCACATTGGCTGAGCCTGGAAATTTGTAAAAGCACACGAGAACGCGACGCTTGGCTCAGTTGGGCCGTTTTGGTGGTATGGGCCATTGGGAAGGGGAAAGTAAGCGGCCGACGATGCGCGCTCGCACTGTAACACGCTACCGCATAAATTAGTGGTGAAAAGTTAATTGGAGCGGACACTAGGTTGCATTCACCAGTGGTACAAGTTACAGCCGTCCACCCCCTTTACCATACAGCCTCACCTCCTACTGCCACATTCGCTCCGTTACACTTCTACATCTATAACTCTATGTCTCGTTTCACCATCGTCCGTTCATTTTATCCCCTACCACGTCAACTCCCCAACCGTCATCCACCCAACCATCTACTACCCAACCCAACGACTATTTGACGACACGTCACATCATCGTTTTACAGTCACGTTAAATTATTACTCGATAAATTAAATACGTTGATTTGTCCCTGGGGAAAGGACATTTATGAATCGTTCAGAAATTTGAGAATGTCAAAATATCCGATGCATTCAGCGTTATCTGTCGCATATTATAGTTGTGTGATAAATTATTGTGTGGATATCTAGCTGTGTATGATATCAGAGATACTTCAATTGCAGCGAGTTTATGCGGAACGGTTGTTTGGTTCATTACCAATAAATACAGTTTATTGCAAGTATTGATATTTATTTTATTATTTTCCCATTCAGTAATTCGAACGTATCGATTTCGGAGTATAAATTGAACATTATGGTGTGATGGAACGAAAGTTAATTTAAATCTTTTCTTCTATTCCCGATTTCAAATTAAGAAAAAATTTATCACTGTTATATATATATATATAATGAACTTAAATATTGAAAGAACAAGCACAAATATACCGATTCTCAAACGCGTAAATTAATCTCTCAATATAATCATTCAAAATATGATTCATTCCTATTGACGTCATTTTCTGCAGCTGATCTTCTATATCGTTTAATGGAAATAAAATTTTTAAAAAGTGGATGAAGCATGAATAAACATGAAAATATGTTTTCATAACACAATACTAAACTGCTGTGAAAAATATATATTTTTATTTTCAGCAATAAAATCACATGTTAACGTTGACAAAAAAAAAGAAATGTTTACAAATCGAGACATTGAACTTCAATTAACTCCAAAAATATTCCTTGGATACTGGATCAAACTAAAATACCTGCTATTTTGAAAAGGAGAATTGAATCGGCAGGAAGGAAAATGAGCGAGAGAAGAAGACGTGGGGAAGAAGGGTAAAAGTGGGGAAAAAGCTTATATGAGCAAGAGAAAAAACAATTACTGAAGGCGCACGTTTTTCATGCTCTTGGTGGGCATGTATATATATATATATGTGCATGGGAAGAAGGGTCGAGAAAACGTTGAGGGTGAGCTAGTTTGCTTTTTAATTCGGCGCAGCGAAACATCAGGCCACGTGCTTTAATAAAACCGTTGAAACAAACTAAAAAAATTTGAAAAAAAAATGAAGTTAAAAAGGGGTAAACAATAAAACGCATATATAAAAGAGAACTCGGCACGAATGCCGTTTACGTACGTATATAACTGGGCCGTGGTTTTCTCAAGATACATAATAGGTTGCTCTTTAGTATTTTTAATTAATAGTGAAACTACACGCGAATTAGAAACAGCCGGCGGTAGCAAGAATATAAATAGAAAGGAGAGAAATAAATGAACAATAAAAAGATACAATAGTAGCATAATAAAATTGAAAGACATCGGACAAATTCATATAAATTTTATTACTCGTTTACTATTTCATTATCTTTTATGACCAGAAACTGTTTAGTTAAATTCATTATCTTTTCTATTTCATTTTCAGAAATTAAATTGGTTATGATATGATTGTAGATAATCGGTAGTTGGTAGGGTGAAAACATTTCCCGTCATTTGCAGAATGTAGATCCATGGCAAAGTGGGAAATTTCAATGGTAACAAAAATGGGAAACAACAGTAATGTAGTGAAAGAAATGTTCTGACCCATTGGTGAATCTTTGTGAATGTAGACAGATGCTCAACCATTTAAATTGCAGGATAAATTGCGTGAAGAATTACTCAAATCATAAACTAAAACCACAAGTACATTCCGTTTTTTTTTTCTTTTGTTATGGCTGTTTGAAGTTACACATTCACCATATCGAGTTGTGTATTATTTCATATAAACTAATGCCAACTTTTTCATCGAGTTCGTTTATTGAAAAATGACTTTTTTTTTCAATCGTGTATTGTCTGTGACCAGTACGTGACCAAAAAAATTTGAATTTCAGTGTGTTTTCAGTTTGGATGAGAAATAAAACGAGAAATCTCTGTCCCATTGGGATCGAGCCAGCCGCAAGCGCTTTCCATATGAGTTTTTGAATGTTCTGGTTGAATATTTGATTGACTACTGTGATGAAAAGTGTCAGGCACGTCATTTACCAGTAAAATTACTTCTTTTTTCTTTTTCATGATGCTACATCTGTTGACATTGATTGTAAAGTTCGGGAATATATTGTAATAGAGAAAAAAATATTCTTTCAACATCTGAAGCAGGAAGGTTTTCTACTTGATTTCAAGTCAGTGAAATCAATTAGACTGTGCAAAAAAAAATCGATTAAGTTCCATAAAATTGTTGTTTTAGAACATTTTTAATAATATGAGAAACTCTCAAACATAACAACTTCTTTTACGCTGAAATAATGACATCGATCTGTTCATTATTCACCAATCAGCTTCCGACCATAGAAAAAGATAAACTAATGATTCACAAATCAAAAATCAAAATCTGTGCCTGTCTCAATTCTCGCAAACGCTTTTCACTCCAGCAAATGTATGTCATGAAAACAGATTAGAAATCAGAACTGAATAGTAGTCAATTACCTCGCTTTATTCTACACCAACATTGAACTAAACTAGAATCACAGTATTGTGATTCGAAACAGAACAAATATTATACGAATTTGAGATAATTCAAACACCTGATCCAGAATTTCGAGTGCAATAATAAAATCGATGAGCCACTACATATCAAAACCGATATAACTTCATCTTCCATCTTTTTTTGTGTTCTTCCTTTTGATGTTTTCCAGTGTGCGATTGGGATTTATCAGGTGTGTAAACTAATTTCATGGCTTGAGCGTTTTCACAATTGCAACGATACGTAGGAGAGAAAAAAACAAAAGGCTCCCACGTGACGCCACTTGCGTACGGTTTGTACGGTGAACATCCTATGTTTTTATTTTTTAATTTATTGGACACGCATTTTTTTTTCTATTCTTTCATTCATTAAATGTGTCGAATAAAAAGGGTCTGACATTTTCGTCATGCCCTCTTGAATAACTTCATTAACATCTCGTGTTCATTGCAATTAAACGACGCTTGGTTGAGCGCCAAGCAATAATGAAACTCCGTTTTCAACTGCAAATACCATCCTCACTGTAGATAATGAACACAACATGCAACGCTAAGGGAATTGGATGAAATCTTTCAAATTAAACAACACAAACATGAAAAAAAACGGGTCAGTTGTAGTTTTCCTGTTAGTTATCCATGTACCACGTGAAATAGAGTATGCTTCATACGAGTAGTCATATCTGTGTTTGCTTTCACGACACGAGTCGCAATTTATAACGCAGTGCAAATTCACATTCGACTTTGTGTATTTTCCTTCCAAATCCTTCATGGACTAAAATCTATGCCATGTAAATTAGTTATTTCGCTATATATACACTTGAATAATCCAATTTTCTCATTTGAAATTCATATGCTATGATATTTGAGTGAAGAATGATAGTACTTTTAGGACTTGTATTCAAAAAATTGGAAAAAGTTTAATTTAAAAATTTGTGTCTTCATTGTTTGTTATTCGTTGTTTTGCTTCTTGGCTTTTATTTACTCGTGTCATGTAAATTACAAACTTTTTAGTTTTATGAAAAACATTGTTGTCAGTAACACACGTGAACAAAGTATGTGTCAGATGGAGGGATATGTCGATATTTATATTCGGCGCACGAGATACAAATTGTATATCAATGTATATTCCAATCAATTGTTAGAAAAAAAATGTATCCGTGCTTGATAATTATGTGATTAAAAAAGCTATTCTGACATCCGTTCAATGAATGTAATCATGAATTTTCAAAATTCGTATTGAAAGAATTCAATCGCAATTTAGTTCGGAATGTACGCGTGCATAATACCGAATAATTTAATCGAACAAAATTATTTATATACTTCCTTTGTACAGTGTGCAATAATCATATTAAACAAATTCTGAATAATTAATTTATCCATTTCTATATATAATTTTATATAATCTTGTTGAAAATTTCGTGATACTAATACGAATTGATTGTGAATATTAATCGAATATTGTTGAATAATTATAAATAAATTGCATTTGTATTTTCTATCTCTGTTATCGTCAAATTTCTATTAACGGTTTAAATCCTAGTAATCGATACATTATCAAATCATTCTCTATATTATTAAAATACATTGTGAAATTGTATTGAGAATTCTCTGAAAATCTGTTCCGAATGTATCAGTTAATGGACGGAACTTCAAATAATGTTGCGAGTGGTATTATGAAAAGGGTATGAGTCCGACTTTGGTATTTATAAACTGAAAGCTTCTGAAAGTTCAATAAATCAGCTGTGCCGAATTTAAAAACTCTCAATTTAACAAATTGTAAAAATCGAAGCTTTTCGTTCGATCGTCAACGAAAAATAAACTTTCCAAAGTCTATCATTATAAAACTGTTAAAAAATAGTGGATAGAAAATGATAAATCTAAATCTTGATAAATGTTCGAAAAGTTTCAATGAAATTATAATTAGACAAGTGAGAGACGCTACTACATATATGATTATCTATTTTCCATCATTTTCATGCATTTTCTAGTGTCAGTTTGGTGCATCATTGCAAGACTGACTGGCATTCTGTGGATGAAATGATAAACAATGTATGAATAATTTAAACCGTAACAAGTCGATCATCTGTCTCGTGCTTTAGCACTATCAACAAAATTGTTATGTACTCAAAACATTCATGTCAGAATGGAAATCGCGATGATGAAGAAACGAAACGAATGTTATTTTCTTCTATCGAAATATCAGACACACTTGGAAATTTTCATAGCAATAATTTTGTGTTTTTTTTTTTCTCATAGTGAATATTATTCATTAACATTATCTGACACTCATCAGCACGCGTTGATGATGATGATAGTAATGCATGTTGTGAACATTTGTTTAGTCTGCAATGAGTTTCTTCATGCATCGTAACTCGTGAATAACATGTGTATTTATCTGTATATTCATCAGACATAATAATATATAATGTCTCGGTTACATGCTAGTGTGTGGTGTGGACAAAAATATGAAGGATGAAATTGTTATCTCAAACTCTTGGTGACGGCATGAACGCTTTGCTAGCTGTTGAAATTCAATCAATGTTATATGTACGCATTTCGCTAAATATACGTGTTAGGGCCATCATCAGCTACGATGATTTGCTCTGTACGCATGAACGTATGCCGCACGCGATCCACCTGTCTGCAACGCGGTTTACAACATCCGCGGTAAATTCGTGACGCAAATTAAACCCTGCAAACATTCAACCATAATGAGTTAGTGAAATGTGATGTACGCAATCCAGTATGAATGTGTGTGGTAATTTAACGTCATGATTTCATCAATTTCTATGATTTCTACGTTGAAAATTACCGATAATTTCTAAACATCAACCTGCAGAATGTTGATCCATTTTCGTTTGCTATCAATACATCAGCGGATGAAGCATATAGCAAATATATTTGATTGATGCACAGAATCATTAATATCCAATTATCTAATTGATTATGAATAGTTCAGAAAAAAAATGGATTCCACTGAGCTGGAAGACAACAATTTAAGGTGAAAGAATTCGAAGAAAAAATTCATTCGAAATAAACATTTATCAGAGAGAAACCAAAGAAAAAGCTATCTTATTTTTCGCTTTATTTCTGAAGAAATGAAAGAATGTTTTTTTTTTTTTTTTTGATGAAGTTCTCAATTAACTCCACTATTTTTTGCACTGACAACAAAAATTTCTTTCTGATTAATCGCAAAGAGTTTGATCTAATCAACAAAGAATTGTTTTGAACACGAAAATATATAATTATATTATCTCAATGTGATTAATTTCCGAACCTATTGCAAACAGATGCCATATCGTTACTCAAATACAGTAGACTTTAATTACAAAACATCACATCTTGCATCCCGTGAATAATTTGCGGTAGCAAATGTAATGGTGATGAAATTGACGTGTTAAAATCGTGTCAGCTATGGTGACCATGGTACAGATTGATATCATAACACGACACACTATCGTTATCCAGCCATAATTGAATGTAAACTGATAGTTCAATTACAATTTTGTGAAAATCTTGTTTGCTTTTGTAGTACTGAAATAATAACAAATTAAATTCTGAACTATGGATTGGTATGGAATTTGCGATGGCTAATAGAACAGGATACAAAATTTCAATCAATCGATCAGCGAAATTGCAATTATCTGAATGATACAAATTGTGCTGTAAATAATAACAAAAATATGACTGAATCAAAAGGAACTTCATCACCAAATTCTCCGTCATCATTTGATGGTATATTCAATTCGTGACTTTTCAGAGTGGATTTCTCGTATTCAGTATCTTTAAAATCTGTTGAAGGAAGATATATGCTCTTTTATGAATACATTCTATTCATGTATGAATGCGAAAATTGTGTGCATTACCTTAGCGAAATAATGTCGACATTGAATGGATTCCATCGAAAATCCATCAATATACGTTCATATATGTATAAAAAGAGCATGTTTTTTAGAAATAGCATATCAGGAAACTACAATTGATTTATCTATTATGATCAATTCATGATTTGTTGATGTGAAATGCGCACTGGGTAGATAAATATATATATACATATGTTTATATTCTACTTCACATGCTGTATTTTCTTCGATCGTATATTTTTTCCAGTTATGTAATTCATCGGACGAAACCTTCGTTCTGCAATATTTCTTTTCCATTGAAATGAGAATTTATGATACGGTTTATAATTATTTAATATCTTTTCATTTTTAATTCACTCTCTTATGTAATTTAACATCGATTTTCATACAAATATTATAATATAATTCGTTTGAATTAAATATTGGGAATCAACTTCAAGAATTCATATGAGAGATGAAATTTTATGAGTATTAATTTAGTAGACATAAGACCTTTTTTATTTATCGAGAGAGAACTTAATAATTAAGACAATGGGATTTGAAAAAAAATCCTTGATGTCTTTTACAATTAAAAATGATAAGACATTCTACTTTTTAAATATGTTCACAATAATCTCTGTAGTTTAGCGACAAGTAAAACACATCACGAATAAAATTAGACGTCATTTATTTTTATGATGCATATCAGCTGCAATAGCTGCATCACTCTCGCATCAACACATCGACCCCGTAAATGCAGCATCCCACTGTATTTTGAATATTTGATCAATGCTAAACATATCCTACTGAAGACAGGCGACCCCACTACTTCTATTTGCACGTCGTCCCAACCACAAGTCGGTTAATGATATTGTATTTATAAATCGAACCCCATGATTGCCATCACACAAATAGGCATCCCTGGAGTAACAAATGGATTCAATCATGTGATTGAATTTAGCCAGAGCTAATCTGACAATCATCTATAATGCCAAATGTAATATAATGGATTGTAATTCACTAAAAAACATCTTATCCCTATAAAGATAAGCTATTTTTTTTCATCAACAATTTTTTTTCATATAATCTGATGGTTTTTATGAATCATTCGATGAAATTTTTTCTCGCGTTCACACTCATCAGACCACATTATTATTCACATAACTCAACTCCGTTATTTTCGCTAAAAAAACTTTCATGTCCGTGAAATATTTTATAAGATCGAATAGGAATATTGAAAAACCACGATTATTGAAGGATTCTGGCATGCGACAGCTGACAACAGAGTTGACACAAAATAGTCCATAAGTGAAACCGATGAAAACGACTAATTGCATTCTGATGTGTATTATATTTCAATTTAGTTGGTGAAGTGATCATCTCTCGTAGTATGAGTATCATGTTCGTATATGGATTGAAAATGTATTCAAAAATGTGGTGCATTAATTCTAGATCGAAGTTGCAGTTATCATGGATCGAAAATTAGTCTGAAGATAGCCACAACTGTATGAACTCCATCAACACGAAATTCAAAAGCCGAAAATTCCGAAGCGGAAAAGTTTTTGACTTGATGGAGATTTAATTTAGTAATTTAATCATTTTCGATTATTTCTAATTCCATTAATTTTCTATACAATTATCAGAGTAATATATTCTAAAAAAATTAGTATAATTATACAATCAAAACAGTAATGTTTTTCAAAAATATATTTTTCATTTGAATGAAAAGTCATATATTCGAAATAAGTCTCACTCAAAATTTCCCTTTACATTTTTGTGTACCTAATCTAATATTGTATATATAATTTTATACATAGACATTCTTTTCACAGAACTAATATCTCGCACTTATCTACCATCGCAATTATGTTGATAACCGAAACTATTTTTTCTAGTTTTCATATGAATTCTTCTTGTTCTCATTGATAAACCCGTTCTCATATGAAGTAGCAACTCGTAATTGAATTTTCTAAGGGAAAATTAATCCATTTTTCACAAGCTAACATCGCAGAGTTTTATAATTTCTTACATTTCTCACTCTAAATATATATATATATTTATAATTACATTTATGTACATAGAAAAAATATAATAAGAAGCGGAAACATTTGTTCATCATTTGTTAATTTTCAATTGAAATGAAACGTGGGTTTTACTGCTGCGCCGATTCATATAATCAATTGAGCTATGTGTAATATCACCAAAAATCAATAAACATGCACAACTATAAATTTTCACCATACAAGCAGAACAATTTTCGGCTAGTTTATACAAACAACATTTCACAGAATGTAACTGGATTATATGGGCGAAGCTATGGGTCGAATACCGTCAGCCATATCTGTTCGTTTTACGAAAGGCTATTAAGGACTTCCGTAAACGGAACGATTACACAGAGATAGTGAGAGGCGACTACTCGTTACCTATTGTACATAGTATACATGATGAACGCATATACCTGGGCCATCCAAGCTTCTAATGTCACCTTCCGGACCTATAATCGTCTAAATTGATTTAAAGGACGCGCGAGAATCATATCTTCTCGACCCCAATAACGACGGTCGTCATGTTGGTCAAAGCTGTTAAAAATAACTCCATCAAGTATTATGAACTTTCATTTACAGAATAGTTTTTTTTTTACTCGTATAAGCTTTCATAACTTCATCTCTTTTCATAGAAAATAATAAAAGTAAAGTTTTCAATCATGAATTTCACGGAAAATATTAGATGAAAGCTCATATTTAATGTTGGAATTTTATACGCCTATAAATACATTAATTGCTTCAATTATGGATATATTTGGAGTGTGTGACTGATGAATGAGTGTTTATAATTATTGCAAGAGTTTATGTATCTTTCACAGATATTGATACAACTTTTAACGTCATGAAATTATATTCTTGAAAGTAAGTGGAGCTAAATAAAATTTGTCTCTTTTGCGTTTCTGCTTTTAATACTAAATTTTCTGTGTTATGTATCACCAGCATAAATACTTGGAGTGGTCATATATACTAGAAGGAATGTATGCAGTTCAATCGGAGCGTATTTTCGAGGCAAAGGGTGAAAATCTCGTTGAATTTCATACTGCTCAAATTCATCTTATACTTTCTGTGCCAAGCCAACTTCCGCCATCATGTTCCGTAGTGTCACGAGTTTTCAAGAAAGACTTTGGAGAAACGAAAGATGAAACGGTGGTAGAAAGCGGAAACGAGTGGTTGGCGATGATGAGAGTGAGCTGTACCATGGTGCTCTCAGTAAGAATGAAGGGTTCCAGATGGAAGGTGAAGCTTGTCGAGGTCAAATACTCCTCAACAGATTCCTAGCATAGATTTTTTGGTCCTCACATAAAAGGATGAAAATAAGGTATGTAGCTTGAACTCAAGATTCACTGTGCAGAGGTGAAAAATTAATCTTCATTCTAAGACGCATCTACTTTTGTTCGTGTATTGATTTTTCTTTCTTTCTTTTTTCGCTTTTTCACATCTAACAATGCATCTAAGGATTGCTTTTACATTCATTTTTCTGCGTCATTACGCTAATATCCAATTAGTATTTTTTTCCCATTATTCTGCCTCCTGTCGAATAATTTTTACACTGAAAAAGTCCAGCTTTACGTAAAATTTTCACATGTACATAGCTGTTGAAATGTTGAATAGGTTTACACTTTTTCATAAGTATTTTCGAAGCAATTCTTTGTCGACATTGGATGAAAATCATCAAAGTGATTAATCATTAAACTCACAAAATAAAATGTATGCCCATAGATCAATCAGTGAACACTGTTTTTTTAATTCATGAGATTCTTTCATGCTAATTATTCCCAGTTTCATGGTGATATCACCCTCTAATCAAACAGAAACTTCAGTATCCATCCCTGAAATTTTAATCATAATGAATTGCTGTCCTGTAACTAATGTAAATCTATTTTAGTTTCAATTTTCTATCCAAATAGTGTTTTCTTTTTCCCAACAAATTGTGCCATCATCCATTGCACTTTAAGTTATCAAACGTCAAGTTGCCGGAAAATCCTGTCATTTATCCTCTAGCAAAAATCATACTCACAATATAACACTGTCTCATAAATAACAACAAAGTTGAATGATCAAAAACACTGATGTTTGTGATTAATATAAAAATAATCCAAGATAAATTTGAGTGGCAGTGGTATTTTTCACAAACATTCCGTTACTATGGTGACTATTTTGTTACATATGCACAGTGTGAATGAGTACAATGCATAAAACAATGAAACTTTGAGATAGCTTATATTTTCCAGAGGTCTGTAGTGTGTAACTATGTAAAATTCCGTCGAGATTGGTCAAAGGGTTCAGGAGGTCATGAAGAACACACAAACAGAAATTCTGCTTCATATATGAGTGTATATACACACCTATATGTATATAGAAATGCTTCATCCCCCATAATCAATATACATGCTTCGAGCGTAAAACTACACAATCACGTGCAAAATAATCAGAGAGGAGGGCGTGCCTATTTTTGGAGCGCGCTCGATATTTAGCCCCTAAGCAAGTAATATAACTATCAAACACATGCATATAGTAATAATAGTTGATTATAAACAACTTTTTATGACTGTAATATGTTAAAATCGTACACTCTCATTTCCCGAGAAGAAGTCATGGTTATCATCAATCAATTGTAAATGTTTAAAACATTTATAACACTCTGTAGTAACAATTAATTTTATTTATAGTGATTTGATGTCAGACGATGTATGCAAATTTTATTGACAAAATCGTTGAATTGATAAGATTTTTTATGAATAAGTGATCCTATTCGAAGATATAAAACTGTTTATGATAAAAGTGAAAAAATTGTGTAATTGAGAAATTCATTTGATTTCTCGGTTGCCGTTGTGTTATTTTCATTTTTAAAACCAATACAGATGAGACATCTGTGAAACCAAGGCAAAGTTAAAATGGAGTCCAATTTCATATTTTGATAATGTCATATATTTTGCATAGATTGGATCGAGCACTGTAACTACTTCAATAACATCCCACTGTATACTGAATTTTATAAGCTCTTCGTTTCCGCCATCTGTATCATTTTAACATTAAAAAATTAATAAATTCGAGGATAGTTCGCTTGTCAAGAGACGTCATACTTTTTTGAATCCATATTTCTACAAAGTACCGACTTGTTTCATAAATAATAAATTCTGTGGAGGAAGAAAGGTAAATGCAATACCTTAATCCCTATAATATTCATCATACAAAGTAGCTTTGTGTGGGCTCACATGAAATTTCAATACTCTAGTCGTATGATGAAAGGAGGTAGTAAACACGGGCATTCAGCGACAGAATAGGCTGAAGTCTCCAAGATGTAAATACTTTCGTTCCACTTCAATTATACGAAGTGAAAAACTCGCGAATATCAAATAGTTTCAAATGATTCAAATTCAGAAATATAATTTCAAGTGGTAAGAATGATGACCATGCTAAACCCGAAGTGTCCATCTAGTTCAATTCAGTGTATGTGTTTATCCAAGAATAATAAACGGTTTGTAGGCATTTGAGTATGCTAGACTTCATTCCAGGTGTCCCGTGCTCCTCTTCAAACATGAATTAAGCCTGGGGCCATTTCTGTAGCAATCTACCAGCCAGATTTTTATTTTTTTTATTTTCTTTCTCATTCAAACCACTGCCTCCAGGGATCATCCGGGAAATCGAGTAACGATAGTCCCTGGATTTTGTTGCAAGCACGTCCATCATATCTGATATCTCAATGAATATTTGTATATTTACTCACATATATACACACCACATATTGATCAAATATATATATTTCAAACAACGTCAAATAACGATCACAATAAATCGATACGATTGAGAAATAAATGCCAAGAGGTTTGTCCGTTTTCTTTATTTCTTTTTTTTTTCTTTGTTTATTTGTCAATTGTCTTATTTTTTGGTTTTCTTGTGTATGTGTTGCGAAAATCTGTACGTAAGCGGATAATATCTACGAAAAAGCCGCTGCGAATATCGCGTTCGACATTGGTGATACTGAGCACGTATCTCACCACATATATATATTTATACATCTTCATGCACATATACAACATTTTCTAATAAATATGTATTGAAGACACGCTAGCTGGTAGCAAGTAGACGAGAGTAGGAGACAAGACAGTACAAGAGAAGAACTGTACGAGTAGTAAAACACAGAGGCGACGTTACAGCAGCCTAACTCTGCGACATATATGGCGTTTCTCTCGACAACCGCATTCTGCATTCAGAAGAAGTAATCTTTGTGAAAACACAGGGACCGAAATCCTGACAGCTATAAACGAAGCGATATAACACAATACGTGTGGTGGTGAATATATTGGATAAATATATAATGGAATCAGAATATTCTCATTTTTGTGGTATCGTGTCGGAATAAATTTTATCAATTTTCAAAATTTTGAATTATTGAAATAATGGTTATGAATTATTTGTCTCTTTCTTACAATTATATGATATCTCTGAATCAATTGTAAAAATGGAAAAATTTGTAACATCATGAGGTCGTAACAAGAAGAGGTTTTTACTGTAATCGATTAATTATTGATAACAATTTATTAGTGTTATTGAGTACAAAATTAATCAGTGTTTTCATCTTTTTCACTCTGGAGGGAAGACTACGACGATGAGTTAGTCTATTATTACTGTAATAATAATTGGTTCAAAATATTTCTCACGTGAAAATAGATTGATCACCATCTGTATTATCGCTCGAATGAGAATGATTTCACAAAATAATATATCCATGATTTTTGTAAATACATCGACCACCCTTTAATTATTGAACTTAAAAAGTTTCATCAGATTGTGGATTTCATAAAAGATTGATTGACTTCCAATAAGATTCTATTACATTTGTTCATGAACATTCAGTCAGACAATTGTAATCGATCGAATAAACTATAAATGGAAAGTCATCGTCGATTCATCTAGTATTAAATTTTTTAATACTCATTGAATTCTAATATCAATATATAAATTATTTAGAATTCATTAAAATAAATGTTATTGTCATAATTACTCACGTCTATGTAGTTGACGTAATGAAAAAATATATCCTTTTGTGCTAAAATGTAATAACTGTAATCAATTTAAATTCGTTTGACAGTAATTTAATAACATTTAATACCATTTGTTCCTAATAAGAATGAAATTTCGTTAAAATCGCTGCCGTATTCTAACCATTTCTCGATGCAATAAAGTAGACGTGAAAGTTTTGTTCTTTGAACATTTCCGTATCTTGATTAAGTACATAACTTACCGTTGAGATCCATTCATTAGTATCTCGACTTGTATAATGAATCAATGTGAAAAATTATTGCAACATTACAGCATAAATGAAAAATATTATCGCTAAATTCATCTGGTAGTATTTACTGCATAATTCATAGTTATGAAAACCCTGGAAAAGCATACAGTACGACGAGTAATACTCTAAAATAGCACATGGCATTTTACTGAACGGGAGTGAGCAAAAAAAAGTGTTACAAGAGTGGTGGTTTCCATTTTATACCTCATTCTCTCTTCTGCAAAAATAACTAAATATTTTCCCTTTCACATCTAATTGACATATCACGTGATTCGACACGACGTTTTCATGTTTATGAATTCATGTGGCAATGTAGAACTAATTTCATTTCAAAAGAAATCATTCATTTAATTCGCTGTTTGATCTTTCTATTTTTTTTTTCTTTTTATGAAATATACATGATACGAACACGAGCATAGACAGGAAAAAATTCGTTGTATGAATTTAACTGTCATATCATATCGTCGTATTTTGTAATATAATGCGAAAATTGATACGACGCTTGAAACTTCAACACGCCGGAAAATATCAATATAAGATAAAAAAAAAGGAGCAACAAATTGCATTCAACAATTCTGAGGCGGAAAACATGAACACGAATGTTTCATTGAAAAAAACGAGAGCTATATAGCACGAGAATTTCAAGTTCATTGAATATCTGTATAAACTGCCAGTCATTTGCCCCAATGAATTCGCATCATGAATGAATCCGTATGACTAATTGCACGTATTTCTTAATACATCGTCAAGCATCAGCAATTGAGTAGAGAAATTGAATAAAAATATTAATGAATTGATAGTATATAACAAGTCAATAGAAATTACAAATAATTCAACGTATATTTTCTATCTACTGTTTTATTAACGGAATTAAATAACCATGTAAGACATAAGTCGGCATTGATACTTATTTCTAATTATGCGATGAAGCGGATTGTTTGATAGCGCAACTTAATCCAGAATTTATTGTCGACAGCAGAACAGCTACAAAATCAACGAGGGGCAGCAGGTGTGCGATTCTACTCGGCAAAATTCCTTCATTTTTTCGCTTCCCAGTCTCGTTTCCTCTCTTGCTCTTCATCTTGCTCCAACTCTCTTGCGCATTCCTCTTTCAAGCTGATCCTTCGACGTAGGTACGGCCCCCAACTCGTCCCCACCTTTAGCTCAAGAGAATGTGAATAATTAACGTGACTTAAAATCCGCACGAGCGCCATGTACAGGCGATAAATAATATTTTATAATAGAATAGCCGTCGGATGAAATACCAGAAGCTAAAAAATTAGATAGGTATATAAATATATATAAATGACAATGGTGCGAAAATAGCGACACATATGGTGACAATCACAGGAGAACGCGATGTGCAATGATGCATTTGGCAATATTTCGTTCATGCCTTTAGCGTTGTTTACTTCATTCCAATATTTTTGTCAATATTTAGAAATCGCGCGATATCTTTGATTCAACGTCACATGGTTTGAGCTGTGTAGTCGAAATAAAGTAAATATAAATTGCAGTTTACACTATTTCATTTTTAATACGGCAGGACGGCGTATGGATATTTGACTGTTGATATAATTTTTGATTAAAAAGTATGAACACAGTTCGGAATTTTTAGGATGATTTCAGGAAAAAATTCAATAGTTGAGCTGTATAAATTTTTTCCCATCAAATATTGCTGTGATGCCAGACTGTTATTATATTTTTTCATAAAATGTGTAATATATCGTGTTTAATCTGGGTATGTGGGGTTTTTTTACATCATATGGATTTAATCGTGGAGAATTTTCGTTCAATCAAATACCCAAATGTTAAATATGATCCACCCATGATCAAAAAGATATTCATTCATTTATACTTCAATATCCACTTAATTGCTCTGAAATGAAATATTCACCCCACTCAATTCAAAATCAATGGAATTGCAATAAAATTGAAATGTTGCTTAAGTGGAATTTTTTAGCAATGACTTCAAACTCTATGCAATATATATACTAAAGTGATCAAGTATGTCGAGTGACAACTGAAATTCGATCTGCTTTTTCTCGTTTGTAGATTGAGTTTGTTTAAAATACTTCTATGATTTATAGTTTTTCACTAATATTTGACTCCAACCAACTTCAAATTCAACCATGGAAAAGAAACCCATAAATTGCTGCATAGGGCTATACCGTTTTTATTGAATTTATGCTCCGCCTCACAATTTCGTTTGAATATTCTTCATATTTACTCATGATATACCACAAAACAACACATCAAACAGAATCATGTTTGAAGGAATCCACCATCAATAGTAAAGCACTGTGTGGATTAAATTTTTTTGATCATCGAAAATTTGCTCGACTTCACCGACTGTTATACCTGATAAAATATGCGGAACTTAAATTCCAACATTCCTACTGTTATCAACATTTTATACGTAGTACACCACCGTTTATACAGAATTCTTCGTTCTCTTCGAATACACAGACAAGCTTTCTGATAATTGTGTGTCTTAACCAAAAATATATGTTATAGAATATTTAAATCACAAATTCCTCTTATTAATTTGCATAGGAGTTTGTTAGAACTGTGAATTTGAAAAACTGGAAAAAATTCCAACTTAAGAAATATCTGGAGGATTTTCGAATATAAGATAGAGATTTTGGGGCGAATTTTTCGAGATTTTCACAATATCAATGTTTCTACTTTAATGAGAATTCCCATTCATGTTTATTATTAAATATTCTAATTTACGAAGGTAATCGGAAAAACGTTTATATTTCATCATTATTTAATTTCATTTTACTATAATAAATACATTTTTATAAATATCTGATAGGAGCAAATCGTCGTAGCTCGTTGTCGTTGGTTATGCGATAACAGGTTCTGTATTCGCGGGCCGGTTGCTCTTGTGTTTTCTCCCTTACTACCTAACCGGGACAATAGCGAGAGAACCCGGACGTCCAGCACTATTATCCACATCACGCGCCTATGACAATCCCCATGAATTATGCAGCGTAATGTAGACGGATATTCCACTCCGGCAGAAGGACAAGTCATGGCCTAGAGTTGTATTGCAGGCAACCGAAGCTTCATGCAACTACCACACGCACGCATATATTACATGGCGTAACGGTGATTGTCAAAAGATTAGTTGTTTGACAGCACTTGTGTGTGAATATCTCTGTGAAATTCGACAATTATGGTAATGTGAAAAATCTTGCAATAGTAAACGTGCACAATTATGTAATATGATCTTTTCCCCTTTTTCCTTGTTCGATTACTTTAATTACTATAAATTATATTTTGAAAAAACAAATGCCAATAATAAATAGTTTTGGAATTTACGTTAAATATCTCAAGTGATATTAGACAATGTCTATTCATGTGACAATGAATTGTATCATTAAAAAATGAAAAACCACTGAAAAGAAAACTCAACTCTCTCGTGCATATTCAACTCGAGATCGCGAAGTGTATCTCTCTCAAGTCTGGACGAGCGAAGGGTCTGTGAAGTAGCGAATGACAACAAAGACTCTTGCTTCGAGTGAACATGAAAAGTGAAGATGTACGCGGTGCAGATGCATATAGCGTACACAGACAGTGGACAGATGAAAAGGAGGAAAAACAATAAAAAAATAAAAATTGTGCGGGGTTTGCAACAATGTATATAATAATGACCCTTCTCGTGAACAATACGATGGAATAGTCGAGAGTAATAACGGAAATTTCAACAAATAGGAACAATTGAAATTGCATCAAACATGAGTCTTTCATATTTCATGCGCGAAATTAGTTGAATCATGATTTTCGTCTTTCGTATAATTAGTTACGTTCTACAAGCCGAATTTGTTCGGATCGATCTTCATCCCACTTACTGGAAATAATCCACATGGATGAGTGGGATGTTATTGCACAAATAACAGAATTTATTAAACTATCCCATGTTCAATCATTCATTTCCTTCATCTGTTAATCATTCGATTTTCAATAATAATTTCTGGGGCATCAAAATTAGATTTAATTTTGTTCAAGTTGTTATCATTTTGCTATTTCCGATAAGTTCAAAATATTTTTCATTTGGATGAAAATTCCAGCGGCACATTGTTTCATAGTTATCCAAACATGAGGTACTATCGCAATTTAAATAATTAAAAATTGTAACATAGGCCCTCATTATATTTGAGTATGAATTTCGTTAATGATGGTCGTGTTTGCGGCACACATTGTAGTGGTTGGTTGTTTCTTTTACATATACACGTTTTAATCACACATTTATAGAATTACGTTAGAAATACCGATAACCGATGGGTAACAAAAAAATTATACACTTGAACTTACAATGCGTATATCTATATGAATCCATTCACTGGTACAGGAGGAATTGTTGTACGTTTGAATGAATCCAGAGAGATGTGAAGAGCGATAAGAACAAAAGAGTAAAAAAAAAAATTCGTTACGATCGATTGAAGTGAAATATTATATAGGAATAAATGATCAAAAAAATGATATCGATTCAGAATATAAAATGGAATTTCTATTTATATTCTCATTCATCAATGAGAGTAGCAGATTTCATGGAAAACTATTCTATGATAAAATTTTGTTGTGTTTCTCAACTATAATGTCTCCAATAATTTATGCTCACTTGATCAAAGCAGTCAATAATATGTACTGCGACGGTGTACGTAAATAATTGAAGATACTTCTATATATCTGACATACGTCTCATTCAACAACCAATAGTAGTATATTGTATTGTGCCGGAAGTTGTCACAATCATTCGAGTGAAATTCAATTTCTTGATGTGACTCTTCCTCTTTTGTCATACTGCCACAACAGAGCTCTTATTCTCATTCTTCAATATCTTCAATGTTGTAAAATCTATAGTCACGGTTTTCCATTATCATCAATTTCTATTTCCAATCGTCAATAATTTTTATAGATATGAAGTACGAATTATGAATTCAACAATTGTGAGAAAGAACTCGACACTTTAGACATCTCCGATTCATTCGAGTACTATATCTGTTATCTCGTTATACGTATTTCATTGTTACCATTTTCATTTTTTCTTTTCATTCCTCTAATTTTTCGTCGAACGTCCGTTCTCTGTTGAATCGAACCATTTCCGTTTACTGCAAAAAAATCTTACTGTAAAATTTATGTATCAACTGGAAAAAAATATTCTCTAGCAAACTACTCTATCAAAAATTTTTAATTCAAGATATTGATGATTTTAACTTTTTGCAATTGATGATAATATAACATAACGAAAAAATATTTCTATGCAACTTTGAAAGATAAGTATGAAATAGATCGCCAGAGTAGCCATGGGCTCTGTCATTTTTCGGTATGCTGGTTCGTGAATACAACTACGGGAACCATAGCTAAAGCCAACTACTGAATGTACTGCTTCTAAGTCATTTTTTGAAAATTATTCTCCGAACTCCTTACGTTTCTTCCTCACCATGAACAGTGAATTACGATCGCCCACAAAGCCCCCGAAAAAGCTGATAAAATTCTTAAAATCTACTGCCTGTCATGATAGATTATGAAGATTCAATTTTTTAATGTATATGATTTTGAACTTCCAAGTATTCATGTCAACATGTGAATGCGCCAAACTTGAAATTCAATTGCTAAACAATAATTGAATTATTTTTTTTTTCGTGTAGCAACAAGAACAATGTGAATTCTATTTTATTATTTTATTGTATTTCAGAGGAGTCTGTGTGAATTTTTGCAATAAATATGATTCATTAGCCAATAGGAAAAAATAGAAAACTGCAGAAAGTTTTCTGATCGAGCAGACTCAAGGGACCTATATATCTGTAACATATATAAAACTTGTGTTCGATATACCCACAAGACATGTATACGCGCAGAGCACAATATATTTGAGTAGAAAGTTGCATCCGTTTCCATTATAGGCTGTAAAATGAATTGTACAATTCGACTGCACCAATGTATGATGGATTACGAAAAAATTTCATCATCTCATAAAAATATCATCTGCGCTCAATACTTGATGGAATTTTTTTGCGCGATGATGAATCAATCCATGGGATCATTATCGCTAATTGTAATATTCCAAGCTCTTCGATAATACTACATCATTCATCTCCTAATGAAACTACTGCAGTGAAAGAATCAATATTGGAATAAGATGAAGTTGGAAACAGATGTAAACTTCGAATAATTTTGGAGTAGATTATTTTTAGTGTACCTCAAATCTCTCCACAAGTTATCATCTTATATCTATAAAAATCCAAATATCATTCTCAATTTTTACTCAAAATATTGGACCCGTCAATTTCTATTGTAAAAATTCAAATTCCTGTTTTAAATTCACAAGTGCATGAATCTTTATGAAATATTTTCTGATCACTCAATTGCAAAAATCAACGATTATCATGGAAAAATAAGAACTGTGAAAATTTCACTTGCTATGTTCTCCAATTGCGTAAGAAATGATATTATGAATGAATGTCTTTATCAGCATTGAAAGTGGATTGAAAAGAATAAAATCTTTGAAGAAAAAAAACTCTCATCACGCCATGGAACACCAACCTGCAAAAGGGTTGAATATGCATGCTTGAAAATTAATTGTGGTCCGATGAAACCTGCAGTGACATTCCATAGTTCGAAGGGAGAAACATGTTTGAAAGAATCAGAAAAAAAAGGACAAAAACTGGAACTTCTACAACAATGACGAAAGGTATTTACCATAAAATCAATACCTCATCGTTAGAATAGCTAAGTTGCGATTCCCGAAAAGGTCAGTCCACTTTGACCTGCTGTCCCAACATCGGTAGTTGATTCATTATTCATAAATTTTCATTTCTGGATGGTACAGTGACATTTTCAATGAGAAAATATGGAATCAAAAGCGGTTGCAAAATGTTCGAGTGATGATTGGGAAGGGCCATTCTCGTACACACCTATAGTTTATGCATCCCACTCACCAACCCACTGTCAACTGAAAATCTCTGTATGCTTCAAATATTTAAACCAGAAATTGCTAATACAGCTTTAGTATCCATAATCAATGAATACAACACGTTCCAGTTGAATTCTCTAACAATTCACCGATTTATTGGAAATTTCATGTTATTAAAAATTCGTCGGTATAAATTATGAAGAAATAGAATCCTGAGTAATGGAAGGCATTAATATTCCCTTCGAGATTACTCTTTGGAGAAAACCGGCCAAAATAGAATACTTGCTCATTAATGTTCACAGAATCCTATCTGAGTGGAAATTCATTAGCACTTATGAGAAAATTTTTAGAATTAAGACGAACATTAAGCATACATAATACATACACAATGAACGTTCTTGAATAATGCACTTTCGTCGAGTGAAATGTCATTTAGAGATGTGCACTATTACTATAGTAGCTGACGAGGAGGAGATAAAATAGTTGCATGTGATGTTTATAACAACATTGAAGCTCTTGCTGGGTGTATCACAGAGTTTTACATCAACTTACACTTCTAACGAATTGTTTTCCTCAATAATTTTCCTCGCATCCTCGCTTCACGAGTATAACCTTTGTCATAGAATTGAATTATGAACAAATTGCGTAATTACTAAAATAGAGAAATATATCATGTGCTTGTGTACAAAGCATGAATTGATCATTGTTACTCGTCACAATGTATTGTTACATTAAAAATGCACACTTATTTTTAAACTCAAAAAAAATTGATGTGTAAATTATGTTCCAATCTGGTTGTCAATGATATGTATCATATCCAATTAATGAATCGCAGTGACAGATAGTGATCGTTTTTCAATGATTTATAATATCGCGAGCCACAATCATAACATGGCACATGATAATATTTTTAATTGTGTGCTTTGACGATGTCAACATTTTGGTCAAGTTAATATTCTTGATATTCATGTTCGCACGTGTGAATAATGAATATTTTTCGAAAACTCTGACAATGTTCAATTAATGTCTTATATTAATTGTGAATATTTTCTCTTGACATGTGAATGAATGTGAAAAATAAATTGACTATGATAGACAGATGATGATATATTGTACTTCATCTGTTCACCCCAATCCGTGGAAAAGATGTATAAAATGAAACATTCCCACTTGACAGAAATATATATACATAGTGGAGAATATTCGTGTGGAAACGTATGAAGTGTCGTAGATTTTGGCATGGCGATTTTGCGCCGTGTTCAACGAGGGAGTATGAGGAGCTCTTGACGTTCAGAGAACGTGTTCTAACTTCCGAGGAACCGCGAGCTGAACTGCAGCCTCGTTGGACCTTCTCGTAGGAAGCGCGTCCATTGTGTCGCACACAAGTTTTGTAACTCTACTCGAACGCTTTTCCTAAGTTGTTATGAGTCTGGTGTTAGCCCTGTGCTGTATACTATAAATGGCTCTTCTAATGTATGCTAATATTGAACTTGTTCGTTCAAACTGACCTTTAAAGTCACTGTATCTCATGTTTTCTTCAAATATTCCGGCACATAGTTGAATAATTTATCGACAAATTAAATTACGCACTCCACTTATTGGTGGCACTTCGATAACGAAAATTTGTCTTCGGCATGTAGACAGACAGCTGAAAAGCATAAAACTCATCGACTTTTGAATGATTAACCTGAAGTTTAAGTGGAAATTATAAAATATTCCAAAATATTATATGCATGTCCAATACGTAGATTGTTAAATATATTCAAAAGCGTCATTATCTTCTTGAACTCTCCCCATCAACCCTGACAATATTTATGGATTAATAAAAATTCGGTATTTCTACAAACGAGGTAAAATCAATTCCAACTCAATGAATAATAATGATCTAAGTAGAATGATTAATATCTTGACAGTAATAAGAAAATAGTTAGCCGATTGAAAATTGAATTACACAAGAGTTCACTTCTTCAATGAATAATATAAAATCAATTTATAATTTCACATGATCATTCGTCCTTATTGATTTGTTCTCTTTTATTATTAAAGTGTAAATTTATTACTATACAAATACATGCTTATAAAAACTGAGAATTTCAATCTTATTAGAAAGTAATGAAAATACCATCATCACCACAGTATCATGTATTTTCCTCGATGGATAATGAAAGTGAAATAACCATCGGTGATACCATTCCATACGTATATTCTTTGGTCCTCGTCATTACCCATTTCCTTCGACGGCGAACAGCAGCTGATAGAAGTTGAATGTCGTAACACGCGGCGAGAAAGGTCGTGAATTTTTATAGCTGCAATTCGCTCACTACGAGCTTTAGGTGGGCTTTGTCATTGTAACCCGTTGGCACCTTTTTACAACACATCTCTGCCTCTCTTTGTCACTGTACTATCTTTTTCTCTGACTGTGTCGCTCAATCTCAGGAAGACTTCTATACTTGACTAACCTTTATAGACGTGTGTCAGAATCTCATACAACCCTAACTGAGGAAATCCAATCGTGAATAGCTTATTCATCGAATTCGATATTTTTTTTCATACTTCTTCCACGTGTGGTATTGATTTAAGATGCAGTATTATTTTTGTTATATAATATGGAACAACAAACTTACCATTTTTTTCACTTCTCGATGCGGCAATGGCTGCGACATGAATGGCTAATATTATTAGTCCAAGCAGCAACATCATATTCCACATTTTTTTTAATTTCATTGTATTAGAATTTTATGATTCTCCGTCAGTTCTTCATTTCACTTATCAAAACGAACAGGGTTATATTTACTCGGTGTCAATATGTTATATTGTATTATTTTTCTCAGGGAATACACTGGCGAAATAAATATTTATCCTTTGTATTATTCAATTTCATCCACGATGAAATCAATTAATTGATGAATTGATATAGAAACTTTATATGTATTTCTTTTTTTTTTTTCAGTAACTAGTTTTCGAAACCGCAATGTTCACTCTTAGGATAATTCATCACTGTTTCGTTTACAAATTATCACTTTGGCGTTTGTATTGAGAGTGGTAGGAAACACTGTCATCACAGCGAATTTTACGTGATACACTGGATCCATATCGACGAAAAAGTTTGGATACAATCATTCGATTTTCGCTTATGGTAACATCGATAATGAATTAATCAAAAACAACTGTCAAATACATACGCGCACATGTTTTGACATTTATTCTTTTCCTATAAAGTCAATGAAGTATTCCAGTGGTAATGCCGCGTTTATAAAAATTCCACGTCGGAAAATTCCACTCACAAAACTTTTGTAAATATTAATGTGAACTTGATGTACATTATCCATATAATGTCGTTGACAATTCAAAAATATTTCATATATTCACTGCAGCAAAGTGTTTTATGACATGCGAATCACAAATATTCATGTCTCATTTGCATAACTTTTATTCTCACGAAATTATCACACAATGAACTTATAATATCAATCCATTCTGAAATTAGCGCATCTTAAATGATTCATTCTATCCAATTTATTGAATGAAAAAAAAAAAGAAAAAAAAATGAACATAATAATATGTGTGATAAGAATTTTAATTTAACTGATCAAACATTTTTTTAATTCACTATATAATATTTTGCGGATGGAAATAAAATAAACAAATCTGTAACGATAAACTCTCGAGAAATTTCCTAATATTTGTATCACGATGTTAAACACGTGGCGTGCGACCAACAGCGGACGGCATACTGACGAAGAGGACTAGTCAAACGGCGCCGTGGCAAACGCGCACTCCGCAACCCTCTTTGATACGCAGAGGGTGGGTGAATGCTAGAAAGGCGAGGGTAGCACACTGACTACTACCGATAGCTGGGGTGTCAGTTGGAAGAGTTATAAGGAGCTGGCCTCAAAATAACACATAACAGTGTCGAACTTTTGACACTGTATGAGGTATAATGATATAACAAATCATATTCTTCCTTGCCTTGCTTTATTATTTTTGTTCTATTAAATTAGTAATGAATCCATGAATTATTGTGATATAATTCTAGTGCACTCACAACTAATTTAATTGTAGATATGTCAAATTTACATTTCTGATATTGATCGTTCGTGTCTCATCACCAAACCGATTTATATATGATGATAAATTTTTGCATTGAACGACCCACTTTCAGCTAATTCAACGTTAATGATGTTATAGCATTGTATGGATGTCAATTGAAGATTCCATAGAGTTATAAATTATTGCATCATTTAATAATGTATGACCGGTACGACAAGCTGAATACTTTTTAAATGAAAAAAATCACAACTAAAATCATTCATTTAGCAACAGATTAAATATTTTCAAGTCAGTTTTTGTTTTGCTTTGGTGAATAAAGATGAAAGCAAAATGTAATATTTGTTGTGTACCCGATCGTTAAGTCTCTGAGATTTGTAAAATTTGTAAGATAAACAAAAGAATATGAATATTTTCATTCAATTCCTCAATATGAGAAATTGTAAAATGAGAGATATCGAATGAATAAAAATTCATAGTGATAACTTATTCAACTAATCCAAATCTTTCTTCCTCGAAGTTTTCCTTATTTATCGTGGAATAATAATTAATAATGTGATAAATAGTTGATCATTTCACTGAAGATGAATTCAATTGACAATAAAAAACATTGCAATTGAATCATTTAAGCTGTGAGATAATTGCATTTACTCGATTTAAATGACCTCATTTCGAACAATTATGAATTGAATGTGTATCGATATGCTTCCGATTTTATATTTACATATGTGAGTATGGCATCGATGGAATTTTGAAATAATTATCATAATAATATTGGATAAAGTAATGTTTATCGAAGGAAAAAGCACTGAAAACTCGAGAACAATAATCGCTACTCAATGGTTTGATTTGAAAAAAAAAAACAAATGATATTAAGTGGAATTAATTGAAATAAGAAGATTATTGATTGTTACCAATCACATTCAACATATTCCTGAGTGTGTAGAGGATTCTTATCTTTTCATACAATACTTTCAGCAGTTTTATTCGCTCGATTGGGAACACGATTTTAGTATTATTATGTACCTCTAGAATTTTTGCATACGATTAATAGTTATCGATCATTCTTTCTACGTCTTTTTATTTTATATTTTACGGAATACGTAGTCTTACTTATGTTCTTCAATCAATATCCATTTCCGTCAATAATCTTCATATAAATGAATTAAGTTAATAAGGGAAGAAAAAATTCATTTTTAGATTTCTACATCCAAATGTTTACGAATTACTAGAAAATAATGAGAGGAAACATCTCAACCAAGTCAAAGCAAATTAAGTAGGACAAATAACGTAAAAGAATGTAACATCGTCTTAAACTGAATGAAAAGATGTTGTCAAAGAGGTAAAGCTATTGAATTATTCATGCCCATCAATACATAAACCTCAAAGTTATACCATTACTTAACTAATTCTATTCAGTGTCGCAGAAACAATGTGAAAGGGTAATATATACCGGCAATAAATTCCTTGCGGCTAGTAAGTATTTATACAGAAAAAAACAAAAAATATTCAAGCACATGAAGAAGTTCTTGCCCATATTTTTAATGACCCAATTCGTCAAGCCCAATTCCGTAATAACTTAAAGGTAAATTGTATTGAATGTACACCGCAATCTGTACAATTACGAAACATGTGAGTTTATACAGTAGCCAGTGGGAAAACTCTCAGCAAAAGTCACGATTGATTAACAGTAATTTCAGAATAAATTTACTACAGTACATTTGGTGACGTGATAAACGTCGAGAAAGTGAAGAGTAATTCATGAAAAGTACGAATGAATTTCGGATTATTCTTGCACAAGATGCAACAGATTCGTGTGGTAACCTTCAATTTTTTCGATTGGAATATATGAAAAATTACGCTTTTTCCATTACTGCATCAGTTGGGTAGTTATTTGCCTTTTGAAAAATAAATTCGCTATAAGTTTTCTTCGCCCGTATCATCAACTTTTGACACAACATTTTTATTGTCAACTGGGGTTGCATAATCACAGATTTATTATGCATGCATACATCATTCAATGAATACACCGACATATCAATTATCTATTGGTTGTAATCTAATGAGATCCCAAGCAAATATTCATTTCCATTGCATACACACAGAATATTTACAAGTATTTTTGAATGAACAGCATGAAAACATGTTTCGAACGTCATCCAACAGAGGTCCTTAGCTGACGAGTGCATCATAAATATCCGTTGTATCGACGAACAAAATATTACTTTGAATTTGTAGAAATATTTAATGATATTGGAGTTGAAGTTTGTGATCAAAATTTTTTTATATTCATCATGTTAATGAAACTTACACAGACATTAAACTATTTTCGCATTGACCGTGAAACATGTGACGACTTCTTTGTCTTGCAGCAATGACCATTTAACGACTGGTGATACCTATAAATAAAATTCACAAATTAGTTAGTTTGTGTATTTAATTAATTTTCAATTAATTATCTGAAATAACTATTAATTTATAGCTTTTTTCCTAAATTATAATTAATGCTTCGATTTTATTAAACTAAGGAGATATTTTCTTGGTAAGAAATATTTATAACAATAAAATTGCTTTTTTGTAAGCATGAGTTTTTTTGCATTACAAAACGACAACTAATTGTTCAATATGTCCATGCTGGAAAAATCGAGTTTACTTTCTCAAATTGATGTAAATTCAAATAATCAATTAAAATTTACCGTTGGATAGAATCTCTCGACTGGAAATGTGTTTTTGTAATGATATTCAGTGCCTGCGATCAATGGCCAAGCTGCCTTCTGTCCATCTGCAGTGTAGACATCTTCAGATGCGTCGTTACCATCAACACCGATGAAAGGAAATGGGACGTTAAAAATGAATGCTTTAACTGAAGTTTTCAACTTTTCGATATTTTTTTTTGGTACAAATACTTCGTGTACATCCACTTTAGTGCCACGTCGAAGTTTGCATGGTAATTTCGTACATCCCGATACTTCAACTGTCTTTATGATTTCCTCTGTTCCACTATTATCTGGAGAATAAATGGTATTGTTATTTTATAAATCATCCATTTATAATTTTGGTGATAAACCATAAAATATATGAGGGATATAATTAACTTTCCCATATGTTTAATAGACCAATTTGTAATAACTGTGATCGTTTTATTATAAATCGCAGAAAATAAACCAAGGACATTTTAACTTAGTGAATGGGATAAAGAAAATCCATTTTCTTACATAATTACACTTCGTTCTACAATAACATATCACTGAAAACAGAGTAGTCTTTGAAAATTCCTCGTTTTCATTATAGAAAATTATGCATTCACAACGTACTTTTTATTTATACAAGTCATTATTCAGAGAAGTGGTATTAGCTCTTTTTTTTTGCGGTCAATGGGTAAAGCCATCTGCAATTGTGATTAAAAAAGGTCATATGATGATATTTAGAATGTGAAATCAATCACCAAATCTAAATCCGCCATAATCTTTGTTCTGCATGAATAAGAAGTTGTTGAGAATGAATTCAGTCTAGGAAATGAATAGTTATTCGTCAAGAAATCATTTTTAACAATAACTATCAGGCATTCATGCTGAAAAAATTTGATGACAGTATCATCAGAGTTGATGATAAACTCAGTCTGCAATTTGTAATTCACGAAAAAAAAAAAAAAAAAACAATTGCAAAATGAATTCTTCAACTTTCTGTTAATAAATATTCAACACATATGCATTCATTTTTTGTTTCTACAATTAGTTTCATTCGAGTTATCTGAGTTACTCCCGAGGTCCAAACGAGACCGTGTGCATAAAACTTTGTAGTTGTTCTCCTTGAACTTGTTTCCCTCTTCGTTGTATGTTTTCATCACCATGTTATACTTCTGTCGTCGATTGAACTTTCGAAGGCTGCCTATTTAATTTAGTTAAAGTAACCTTTGCCATTGTCAAATAACGAAAATGTAGTATTTTGTCTGTCTATTTATGTCACAATGTTTGCTATCATCAGAAACAAAATAATTCTCATGATTAACTACATCTAATCAAACTGAAATCGTGTTGAAATAAAATCTCAGACTATTTTCCTGTTAAATTATTCAATGGAATAAAAGAATGAAGAAAAAAGATCATGAATCTAACCACAATCCTCATGTGTACATGCTAACGATTAGAGGATCGAAGGACATTTTATATGGGAGGAACAATTAACAGAACAATATCCTTCATCACAAGCAATAACTATTGATTATAGCAATAACGCTATTTGATCATCATTCTGATCATGAATAAATAATGAATCTTTTTTTTTTTTGAGAACCACTGAAGTGGTACATGAGGAAAAAAAGTGCATGTATAGTCGTATATGATTTATTTAATTACAGTGCAGATGGTAAATATAACTCCGGCATTGTTCTACATTCATGATAGATCTCATGTGCAATATACTTTCTAATTTGTAGATTATCTATTTCGTGAATACATATTTTTTGGCTATCGATATAAACTTTAACGCTATGAGCAAAAAATTTATCGACAAACAATTGACGGTCGTTATCGGGCAGCACCATTACCGTGTTAAACATCACCATTGAAAAATTTATTTATTGACCCATAAAATCTGTCGATTTCACAATGAAATATCTGATAATCGCAACAGCAATCCATGAAAAACATTGTGGAAAAAAATGGTATAATCAATTTTTTCCATTATGTAAATTAATATTTCTCAATATATTATTATACAACTGAACTGTCATTCTTATTATATTTATTTGATGTGCAGAATATATTACAGCTGTACAATATATGTATATATATATTTATATATTTGCACACAATATATTGTGATAATTATGAATGATCATGAGAAGAAATAATTATTCGAATTAATTATTCTACAAGTCAAAGACAATGATAGAAAATAAAGAGAAAAAACTTACCATCCTGACACTCATGATGTATTGCAGCGTCTGTCAGTACCATGAGACAAAAAATTGTCATTATCAGGAAAAAAGTTGGTTTAAACATCTCAGTGAAAGTATTTGCCTTCTCCGTTAGGTAAAAGAGAACTGCACGTCTATTCACACTGTGATCCGACCTGTATCGGGTCTGGTTCTCAACTGTCGAGATGTGGCATTCGAATAGCCACTTTAAATACATACCAGATGCGAAGACATCTGCAGAGTGGGGATGTGATGTTGCTGAGAGATATGAGGAACACGGTTCTTATTGCATTATGAATATCTCTTGATCAATGTCCTTCTGACTACATATCCAGTCGTTGCTTCCTTACCATCAGCACGAGACATTACAGGTCTATACTCATTTGAATGTTAATTTACTGTTCATCTGTATCGACAAATAAATTCTCTCATTTCACTATATTCTAAAAGTTTTTCTTTTATTTCTATTTGAATAAATTGAAATAATGAAGATTCAGTTGCTGCGTGCAACAATATTCTTATAAACGAGATTTGAAAATCTTTTATGGATGGTTGAAGAATTTTCTTAGATGGAGAAAGGTATTTTTAACCCAATGTAAATTCGATTGAATATCATAGATAAATAAAACTGGTTTACCGTTGAAGGAAATATTTCTCGCTGTGACATGATTATTTTTATCTTTGGGAGATTTATATACGTTTTATGCATTATGACGTCCAGTTCTGGTGGATGTTGAACTTGTCATGTACAAAATGAAATAAAAGCCAGTGTTGGATGTATGAATCCTTCGGATCTCCATAACTTATACAGATCAGTAGGATTTTTTTTTTTCGTGGCTGCAAGCGTTAATGCATTATCCATAATCTTGATAAGTTGAAGTTGAGTCCTGAAAAGGTCTCGAATAACTTTCGGTATTTCTATATATATGTTTTGTATTATATCAAATCGTATTGTATTTGAAGATTTATGATCAATGTTGAAGCTTAGAATTTTATATTTTACTTATGAAAAAAACCTGTCCTATCTTCTATGTTCTAAAATTAGTCTTTGTATCAAATATAGTTTTTTTATTCCATGCGATAATATTAACTCTTCCATAGTAACGAATATTTATGCGGATTAATATTTGATGGCCATAGTGTTTAAATTCTGTGAATGATCGCAAAGTATTGACGGACCACATTCTACCATGTGATGATTATTGACACGACCTCAATAAACTTTTGTTATAATATGGATTATCAACAAAACTAATTTTCTGTTTGTCCTTTTGCCTTGAATTTTGCCATGGTGATTCATTTGAACTCGGTAATTTCAATAAATATTTTCAATACTATTGATTTATTCAAAAGGTGAAACTACGCCATCGGCAAGAATTGTTCTCTCGGTTCTTTTTTTTTTCTGCTTTTGGCATCACTTCACACATTCCACCCGGTCCATCCCTGATTTTATCTTAGTGGATAATCGATTTTGATTAAACCACAGATTCAGGGTCGATGAAAATGACATAAAAAGGTCGAGAGAAAGGAAATTAAAAATCACTTCAAATGCGGTTTTACAATTTTTTTTTGTATTTCTAGCAATAATCTCATAGGATTATAATTTTTTTCTTTTACTTATCCTAGAGCATGAGCAGAGATAGAATAATTTTCATATAAAAAATAAGGATGTAACACCAGCAAAAGTCATTGATGATAGAATTTCATGATGACGTAAAGATGAGATTAGTACGAATTTTTTTGAACATACCAACATGACAAAAATGAATAGAGTTAGTTAAATTTCAATTGAATATATATTCATTTGCCTTCTAATGAAATTCAATTGTTTAAATAGGCACTCAATGAGTCTATTTTTGTCAAACGTATGAAATGATTATAAGTCATCCCATGGAATTAATTAGGTATTTTTGTTAGTCTTTTGATTGGATAAAGCAAACATACCAAGTTCATTTGCAGCGTGTATAGTGTATTTAAGTTTGTGCCGGGTGTATCAACGTGACCTAATTTGCATGCGTCAATTTGCGCTGCTTCATCGGTTATTTTGTAACATCCGCACGTGCAACGTCTCTTGTGTTTCTTCTTATTATTCTAAATAATTAATAAGCTCTTACTTGTTCACGTTGTTTCTTGTCAAAATTTTTTTCATTTTGTTTCTAATATTGTTGATGAAGTTAATGAGACAACACTGAGTAACAAGTGTAAGATTGTCTATTATCCGATAACAAAAGTTGATACCAGTGTATCAATGGTTGATGATACAATATCGAATGTCCAAACTCGAGTAAGCTGCGTGATGTCAAGATATTGGGGAACAAATAAAATCCTCGACGCACGCATCAGACAATAGTAACTCACCTCGAACTTGTTGCTCACTCAGTTGCGATCCCATCTCAATCTTGGACTTTTGTTTTCTATTGAAAGACTGACGGCCCTCCATTTAATCTACTCACTTTGATTTTATCTACGGTCAGAAACGTCAAGAATTAATATTTTTATTGAAGTCAGTGTTTTATTCAGTAAATCACAAAAGACAATACATGTACTGGAAGATCTTAATAGAGGTAAACAGAAAGTTTACATGAAACTTGATAGAAATATAAATCAGAGAAAACTCCTGCAACGGATTAAACAATGTGCAATACAGAACATGCGAGCTAGCTATATATAATCACGCATGCAACTATGATTTACTTTCTCGTGTCGCTCTTACAGGTGAACGAAAATATCCTAACACGTGTACAATCTGCTCTGAACTTCTATGTGTGAAAACTACGTCGCATTTCCGTGTGTTGAGTTGTAAGGAACATTACTGTGCCAAGAGAAAAAAATCAATTTTTCGTCATGTTTCATCTATCCACGGTTTCTTCAGAGTTTGTTCATGAAAATATTCTTCCGGAGCATTAACTAGCTGGAGTCACGAAAGTTTCTATTCAGACGCATAAGGGTCAACTATGTAACACTGCAAACTCTAGTTGGCTCAAATGTGAATATTCGAAGTAAAATTTAAAAATAACGTACAATTATTCCGGTGGAAAAATCGACAAACTGGGTTCCTATTTTTTAGAACTTATGATTAATATTTGAATTTATATTCCGACATGATCGACACCCCAACATACGAAATCTCACCAAGATGATTTTGGCTGATGGTTATGAAATTCAAATTGTGTGAAATTCAAATGGTTATACAATTTAAATTGTACGTTGTTCTGCATGAGAAATTTAATCGTCCACTTCTTGGTGTTTGGAGATGGTTCATAATATGAAGAAGAAGGGAAAAACATTTTGAAGAAATTCAAATGTGCCTTCTCCACAAATATTTGCAACATCATCACAATTCACGTGCAGTAAAATAAACAAAAGAGATACATGATTGTTGCGTCTTTTCAAAAGCGCCTGAAGAAACACGAAATATAATCGAAATTTCCCTATGGACGCAAGGCAAATGGAGCGTGCGTAGTGGTTGTTCAAAATAATAGTGATGACTTGAAACCACAACTTCTCACTAAAGCGTGTGCGGTTCGTCCCACACGTGGCCTTCAAGTTGTAAATTTCCCACAGAGTTTTGCAAACACGCGATAAAAACATAAAAATATACATTGCGTTTAGGTTGGCTGGGGTCGCCCATACAATTCCTTATCCTGTGTAGCTAGTGCAGTTGAATTGATTTGTCTATATGACGCATTTATATTTATAGTTCTTCTTTTTGGGATAAAATACAAGCACAATAACCAACAACTTCTCACACTAAAGATTCATGGGAGGTGAACGCGCGATGACCGTACACATGGTCGCATCGATTTTGCGCGTGTTGTGAATAATAAAATTTTGTCAGAGAATCAACTCGGAATAATCAATGATTTCCGACATTATTCAAGGGTAACTGGAACATAGTTCCTCTTTGCATATTTACTGATAGTTACATTGTTAACCGATGATTTATTTGTGCAATTTTATCATTGTTAAAATTTTATTTTTCGACTTCAGACATTTTGCTTTTCTCTTTTCTGTTAATCCGTCACAAATTTCAGTAGCATCAATCTACAAACATTTCATCAATATATAGGAAATAAGAAGTTTGAATACAACAAGAGTAATACATTATGTATCAAAAGAATTTCATTTCAGGTAAGGAAATATCGAATAAAAATATAAAGAGTAACGATCGGTATGCGACCATTCTCTACAGTTCGAGAATCTCATGTCTGTCTGTCAACATATAACAGCACAATGGTTTTAGTGCCAGTTTTCAATCTATAAGCTATGAAAAGAACTGCTGATTCAAACTTCCTACCAGTGTATAGATCGAGAGATGACATACGAATAGCAATAATAATTTCAACATGTTGCGTACATCTACAGACGATGAGTTATGTTCAAATCGACTGATGGCTTTGTTGGTTACAAATGGAACACACTCGAACATTAAAAATATAAATTATAAAAATCACGAGTTTGAAGAAACTCCACTTGGATATTGATTGAAGTGACTTGATAAATTAAAATATTCAACGCAATTTCTATCACATGTTTATGTTGCATCATTTATATCTATCTTTATTGAATAAATCTAATGATTGTACATACCATTGATTGAAATATATTTCCATATACATCTACATATCCACACATGCATTTACTTTTACAGACTAGTGATTCATACCGAATATGGAGAATTCTAGCAGTAGCGAATCTCATTTCGACGTATGTCCACAGAAAAATCTCTTTAATTTCCGAATCTTTTGTTCTAATGTTGAATAAAACCACATTTTCATTTCCGTAAGCGAGTGTATAAAATGTGAATCTCAACTGTAGTTTACAATGAAGAAAAAAAGTAAATCTTCAATAATTTCGTTGTTTGTTCATGCATGAATTTCTATTTTATTAATCTGAGAGAAAAGAGGTATTGTCGATAGTTCTAATTAAAATTAATCATTGATGATTTTCCATTCAATTGTTTGGATAGAACGTGGCTGATATTTATCTGACAATTGTAATATTATGAAAAGTACCTTTAGAATGTTGATCTGTCTGTTATTATATCAGGCTCTGTTCAATTTTTATAACTCACAACTGAACAATATTAGATAAGTAAAGTAATAAATACATAAATTAGAATGAACAGGAAGCTGTTCAATATTCATTGGCTGAATCCCCTGATATATTTGGTTTTAATGTTATTACTATCTACTTTATGATGCAGAGTATGCTCAGTTCTAATCGACTGACTCAAATCGACATTCCTACGAATAGAACGGTCAATTAAAATATATTAAAGATATTAATTGAGTTAGAATTGAAGATATTCATCCTCAAAAGCTCTAGAACGGTATATTTTCTTTCATTGAATTATATCACATGTTACAACTTGTTGAGGTATTAGTTGGCACTTCACTGCATCACTAGAGAGTTGATCATCTTGAGTAGAATTATGCATTCGTGTTAGACAGCCACAGCTGAGAATTCCAATTTCGATTTTTAGTTAGGAATATTCCACAGTGGACACAAGAACGAGGGGAGGATACCATCACTTGAGAAAACCGGTTAGTTGAATATTATTTCCGACCACAGATTGTGTAACTCGTGTTGTGTCATCCTACTTTTGGGGCCTAATCTACATTTTCATCAAAGGTGTATAATGGGGATAAAGATGTACTAGTTCGACATTGATCTTCATGCATAATATTAATACAATAAATTGTGAAGATATTTCAGTTGAACCATTGACACAATTTAGTTGATAGAAAGAATGAGAATTTTTTAAACCATTGCATAATTTTTGTAGAAGGAAAGAAAAATTCATTTCATCCGCTTTAATATATGAATAGTTTGATTTTCATGAGTGATTATTCCATTAGTATCATCAACTTTAAATTTGTGATAGAAATGTAAGACGCAATACCTGAACAGTAAATATTACATTTAATGTCCTCAAACTGTGACTTTTCACCTGAGTAATGACGTGATTTATCATCGCTATTCGTCGTAATCATCGCTGAATGAGAAATGTCATGAATGTACCACATAGATTAAATTCCACTCGCAGAACCCAAATTGGCCCATGTTTTTGGTAAATCTCATTGAATTCACATAAGCCCATCACGCTATCACGACCAAAAAGACCAGTGATGGACCAATGTAGATTTTGTACCTAATTGCCCTAACAATGAATATAAATTAGGTATTTACTCTTTGAACTTCTGTTAGATTCTCATGTGGAATTTTATAATTTCAGTACAATATTTTTATATAAATCGTTACACTTGATATTAATTCCCATAATGAAGTCTATTATGAAATGTTAAAATTAATTCATTGTCATTTCTACAGAATAAAAAAATTCATCACTGCGACTAAGAAATCTGCAACAATTAATTACAATGACACATTCGCACTTAATACATTAACCAGAATTCATATATTTACGTACACGTTTCATAAATACTTAGATGATTCCCCATGAAAGACAAGTCGTTTTGGGTACATACTATGAGAAGTATTCCCGTGTAACGAATCTTCAAAACGTTTATGAAAATTTATTCGGCGTGTGCGAACTGCTATCAACGAAGCAGACGACCCTCGATGTAATGCCTCTCAGCTCAGC